>ML258383.1:59799-153070 GCA_005239495.1 Nicotiana undulata | reverse complement strand
GTTGGTGCACGGTTGAGTAAGGTACCGGGTGCCCGTCGCGGCCCATCGGTTTGGGTCATGACAGAAACACCCCATTCTCGGTATTTGACGAATTTTCTCAAACAACCTCCAATCTTGGGAAATTTGAGAATTTGGTGGATTCTCCAGTTTTAACAAAAGTCAACGCCTTAATGACTGACGCAACTAACATGGATGACAAGTTTTCCATGATGGAACAGACTATTGAAGTCTTGAAGAAATCTGTTGAAGACAAAGACTTTCAAATCGCTCAACTCATGAAAATATTGGAGGCCTATTGTTGAATTAAGTCACTGCATAGTTTTGAAGATTGACAAATGCCAACCCAGTTGAACCAGGTCCATTAGGGCAAACATAGTCAAACAGACTCATTGGCACAAGAAGCGTCCATGCACAAGAGATAAATATTATCTGGGAACTAATAGGTTATCTCCTAAGCAAAAAGGTTGCAAATTGATAAGGAGACTGACTTCGACTTCAGGTAGGACAGAAACGAGATCAAGGAAGTTGAGATAAACACAAACTCTTCCACCAAGGAAGAGTTGCATTAGAACTGAACAACAACATCTCAACTACTGACTCTATAAAATAGTGAAGCATTCCTGTTGAAGAATTGGCGCACAAACACAGAAGTGAAACAAGAACTGTAAGCAAAATTACCAAAGCAATTTTTCAAGCAGAATCTTTGTGCGACACAATAGCTACTTGAACCAGCTAGAAGACCAGTTCTATCTGTTATCTTTCGAGTCTAGTGTTTGTAGTAGGTGATTAAATATTGTATCTTTCAGCTTTATCTAGAAGCAAATGTAATAGGTACACATTGTTCAAGTTAGAGTTAACTTGAAGTTTGTCGCAATTAGCTAGAGGCTAGTTTGCCACAAAGGGATTAGAGTTAGTCCTTAAGTTACAAAAGAGTTTATTTTGTAAATGTTGTTTTGCTCAGAGTTATAGTGAAGAGTTTGGGAAAATCCTACTGGGAAGTAGGTCGTGGTTTTTTCACCTTTTGAGCCAGCTATTTTCCACGTAAAATTGCTGTGTTCTTTAAATTCTGCAACTACTTTTCCGCAAACTGTAGAAGTTGGAACACCAAGAAGAACCAGGTTCTTCTATAGAGACTGCACTCAAAAATTGGACACAACACAAATCACCCCCCTCTTGTGTGGTATTGAAGTATAAAACATCATCGATCCACCTGGAGAGTCGAGCCACGTCCCTCCTTGTTCACCTGACTCCACCTTGCAAAAAATGGCTATTGAGGAATCACTTTCCAAGTTCAACATTCAAAGGGAAAAGCAATCCACTTCAGTTGCGGCGTTATCTGTTCAACAATTTCAAGACATGATAACAAACACCATCAGAGCTCAATATGGCAGACCATCGCAGAGTTCGTTGTACTACTCTAAGCCTTATACTAAGAGGATTGATTGTTTAACCATGACAACCAATTATCAACCACCAAAGCTGTATCAATTTGATGGCAAAGGGAACCCAAGGCAACACATTACCCACTTTGTCGAGACTTGTAGCAATGTTGGAACGCATGGTGACCTTTTGGTAAAACAATTTGTTCGTTCTCTGAAAGGGAACACATTTGACTAGTATATTGACTTGGAGCCCGAGTCCATTGATAGATGGGAGCAACTTGGGAAGGAATTCCTCAATAGTTTTTATAGTACTCGAAGAACTGTAAGCATGAAAGAGTTGACGGGAACCAAGCACAGGAAGGACGAGCCCGTGGTGGATTACATTAATTGTTGGAGGGCATTGAGTTTGGATTGCAAGGATCGACTTTCAGAAATATCTGATGTGGAGATGTGCATTCAGAGATTGCACTGGGGCCTTTTGTACATCATACAAGGGATCAAACCGCGAACTTTTGAAGAACTTGCAACGCGAGCTCATGACATTGAGTTAAGCATAGAAAACCATGGTAAGGCATTAGCTGATCATAAGGAGTTCAAGAAACATGTTGCATCAAAGAACCAAACCAAAGAATCTATGGCGGTGAATGAAACTTCTGTGAAAGTCACGACTAAGAAAAAAGTCAAGGAGGATAAGACCCCAAGTCAATATCCCAAAGAGGAGAAACGTCGTCCAACCTTGAAGGAATTGGAGGCAAAGGCTTACCCGTTTCCAGATTCAGACGTACCCACGATCCTCGATGAATTGTTGGCCAAAAAAGTCATCGATCTCCCTGAATCAAAAAGTCCTGAGGAAATTGGTAAAGTTGGCAATCCGAAATACTGCAAGTTTCATCGCGTCATTAGCCACCCTACAGAGAAATGGTTCGTCCTAAAGTAGAAAATCATGGCTCTTGTAAGTGAAGGAAAAATCATCATAGACATGGATGAAACAACAGAAGCAAATCATGCAAGTATCGCGCTCAAAGAAAAGAAGTGTTCAAGGTTGGAGAACGCGTCAGGCACTGCCTTATTACAATTTGGAAGTTTTGAGCCTGTTGAAGTTGATCGTCCAAGGAAAATTCTTGAGGGTTCACTAGAGCTGAACACTCAGTCCAAAGACAAAGACGATGAGGGTTGGACTCTAGTCACTCATAAGAAATGAAGACATCAAGAAGTTTTAAGGCTACCACTTCCTAAGCAAGAGAAAAAAATAAGCAATGTGGATAAGCTACATCCACCGAGAATTATCAAATCTTCTATTAGCAAGAATATTAACGGTGCCCTATCGCCGAAGTTCCGAAATCCCATCACATTGCATGAATTATTTCCTGGAAAATTCCTTCATGGAGGTCACGTTGGTGCAACTCATGTAGTTTCTGGTGCAGACAAAACAAAGTAAAGCAACAATGAGCTTTCTCCAATGAAAACACAAGAACATCATGATAACGGAAAAGTTGTCACATGTTGTGCAACAATTTCCTTCACAGACGATGACCTGTTGCTGGGTCCATACCACATAACAGACCTTTGTTCGTTGTAGGGTCCATTCGAGAACAACATCTAAATCACATACTTGTTGATGATGGTTCGACTGTCAACTTCATGCCAAATATGGAGCTAAAAAAGCTTGGGATCTTTATCGATGAGCTATCCAAAAGTAACCTAACCATACAAGGTTTCAACCAAGGAGGACAACGAGCCATAGGTATGATCCGCGTGGTATTATCCATTGGTGAGATGAAGTCAAACACCCTGATTCACGTCATAGATGCTAAAACATCATACAACCTATTGCTTGGACGTCCTTGTATTCATGAGAATGGAGTGATATCATCTACTTTGCATCAATGTATGAAGTACATAAGGGATGGAGAGATAGTCAAAATTGATGCAGACATCAATCCTTTCATTAAGACGGAGTCATACTTTACAGATGCAAAATTCTACCTAGATTCTTGTGAACCGAGCGTGGATAAACCATCATCAGTCGACACAGCTGATGTCAAGTCAGAAGAAGAAAATGAGGTTCAATGAACTACCACCAAGCTACCTAGAACTAAAGAAGTCTCCGTTAAGCTATCATCATATGAAGGTGACAAACAGACACAGACTGATAAGGAGCATCTAGGTTTTTGCTATGTTCCACGTGAGCGTCGAAAGAAGGGGGAACCTTTGCTACAGGAATGTACTCCAAAGAAGAAAATGAGTCATAAAGATATCCAACATTTGAAGGAGCATATGACTATCCCAGTTGCACAAATCCCATATATGACTTGTGAGTCTACTAAAGGCAATCTCCAAGCTGATAAAATAAAAGGGCACTATGATCCTAAGGCCTTCATACTGCTTGAAAAGTCTGGTTATGATTTCTCCAATCCATCAAGACTAGGAGAACTCAAAGACGAAGTCACTGGTGAAAAGATACATGGGCTCAATAAGTCCCAAATGAAGTTGAGAAAGCAAGGGCACTACGTTGCCACTCCAAAGTTTGGGTTGGGATTCAGTTGGCAGAGCCTCTTCGAATTTCATCTAAGAGAAGCGAAGAGATAGCTTCATCATAAGTAGAGGAGATGTAAGAAGTTAAGGGCAAGAAAATAAAACAACGGGCTTCAGTGTTTGATCGCATTGGAGGCTCAACAACTCAGGTCTCGGTATTTGAAAGGCTAAGTCACAAAGGTGAACCTGTATCTTCCAAACGTCTAAAGGAAGTTTCCACTACCTCAAAGACCTCTGTCTTTTGTCGCGTGGGAACTACAAGGAATTCACCATCTATAAAGATACTGTCAAAACATAAGGAGCAAGGCCATAAAGAGTGGGATCATTTTGAAGTTGTTACTGACAAAGAAATCTGTAGTTCTTTCCCATCACGTATGAAGAGGAAGTCTATTTTGTCAATATCTACGAATGGTCCACTGAAGGTGCAAAGGAGAACCATTATTTACACTTGCCAGCCTCGTAAAGAAGCAGAGAAAGAGAAAGAATCCAGTCCGACCATCCAAGGAAGTCGAAGGGAAAAGTCATACTTTGTGGAAACATCCTATCACATCACCATGGAAGATAGCCCATGCCTTGACGTTGATGATGAATTCCAAGAGGCTCCCCCTCAACTAGAAGATGGTGGTCAATCAACTGTGGATGAACTTAAGGCACTCAATTTAGGCACTCCGGAATATCCACACCCAACCTTCATTAGTGCGCTTCTTACGCCTCAGGAGGAGGAGGAATACTCCAAGTTATTGGCCGAGTACAAAGATGTCTTCGCTTGGTCGTATAAAGAAAATCCTGGTCTTAGTCCTAAGGTAGCCGTTCATCATTTAGGGATAAAAAGTGGAGCACGCCTTGTGAAGCAGTCACAACGCATGTTTCGACCCGAGATAGTACCACAAATTAAAGTCGAAGTCAACAAGCTCATCGAGGCGGGATTTATTCGAGAGGTAAAGTACCCATCATGGATATCGAATATTGTACCTGTCAAGAAGAAGAATGGTCAAATACGTGTTTGTGTTGACTTTCGAGACCTAAACAAGGCATGTCTGAAAGATGACTTTCCTCTACCAGTCATTGAACTCATGGTTGATGCTACAACATGGCATGAAGCTATGTCATTCATGGATGGATCCTCCGGATACAATCAAATCAGAATGTCTCCAAAAGATAAAGAGTGTACTGCTTTCCGAACTCCAAAGGGGATATATTGCTACAAAGTGATGTCCTTCGGTCTGAAGAATGCTGGCGCCACCTACCAACGTGCGATGCAAAACATCTTTGATGACATGCTTCATAAAAGGGTTGAATTCTACGTTGATGACTTGGTGGTGAAGACGAAGAGTAGACGTTACCACCTTGAATACCTTCGAATTGTTTTTGAAAGGTTAAGAAAATTCGTCTTGAAGATGAATCCACTCAAGTGTGCATTTGGAGTTACCTCGGGAAAGTTTCTTGGCTTCATTGTGCGTCGTCATAGAAGTGAAGTTGATTCCACAAAGATCAAAGCCATTCAAAAAATGCCCGAGCCGAAGAACTTGAGGGAGCTTCGAAGTCTCCAAGGAAACTTAGCATTCATCCGTAGGTTCATCTCTAAGCTGGCGGGACGGTGTCAACCCTTCAATCATCTATTGGGGGAAGAATATCCCTTTTCATTGGGATCAGTCATGTCAAAATGCTTTTGAAAGCATCAAAAGATATTTGCTGAATCCATCTGTGTTAGGGGAACCAATGCTTGGGAAGCCATTGATACTCTACATCGCGGCATAAGAACGTTTACTTGGAGAACTACTTGCTCAAGAGAATGAGGTAGGAAAGGAACAAGCCTTGTACTACCTCAGTCAAACTCTGATAGGAGTTGAGTTGAACTATACGCCTGTTGAGAAAATATGCTTAGCGTTACTTTATGCAATAAAGAAGCTAAGGCATTATTTTGAAGCATACACCATCAAACTCATCTCTCGAGCAGATCCCGTGAAGTTCGTGATGACTCGACCGTTCTTTTCGGACGCCTTGCAAGATGGTCCATATTGTTTAACCAATATGAGATCACATACACACCTCAAAAGGTTGTGAAAGGACAGGCACTAGACAATTTTCTAGCTGATCACCCTCTTCCGGCAGAATGGGAGATTTCTGATGAGCTTCCAGATGAAGACGTTCTGTTCATTGAAGAATTGCCACCATGGACAATGTTCTTTGATGGGTCTGCACGTCGTAATGGTGCGGGGGCATGAGTTGTGTTGATCTCTCCAGAAAGACAAGTCTTGCCATTCTCCTTTGTTTTAGGTGAAACATGTTCCAACAATGGTGCAAAGTACCAAGCTTTGATCGTCGGTCTCGAAATGGCATTAGACATGAAGATTTTACAATTGGAGATCTGCGGCGATTCTAAGATGATCATCAACCAACTGTTGGGGAGTTACGAGGTAAAGAAGGAAGATCTCTTGCCATACCACCAATATTCTTCTTGCTTACTCGAAAGATTCGACCAAGTGTTCTTAAACCACGTCCCAAGAGAAGAAAATCGCATGGCTGATGCTTTGGCTAACTTAGCCACGATGATGGCACTTGGAGAGAATGAGTCAACAAAGGTACATATGTGTCATCGATGGGTCATTCCTAGACTTCTTGGTATTCAAATCACCAAAAGTCATCATACGTCCGTTCGGGTGATTGAAGAAGAGGATTGGAGGCAACCATTGATAGAATACCTTGAACATGGAAAGCTACCCGAGGATTCGTGACAAAGAATGGACATCAAGCTTAGGGAACCTCGATTCATATTCTACAAGGGGACATTATTTCGCCGCTCTTTTGAAGGACTATTCTTGCGATGTCTTGACAAAGAAGAAGCCCGCCAAGCGATGGAGGAAGCACATTCTGGCTCATGTGGAGCACACCAATCTGGTCCAAAGCTCCATTTCCGTATCAAGAAGATGGGCTACTACTAGAAGACAATGGTGAAGGATTGCATGGATCATGCCAAAAGATGTCAAGCGTGTCAATTTCATGCCAACTACATCCACCAACCTCCATAGCCTTTTCATCCAACTGTAGCTTCATGGACTTTTGATGCATGGGGACTTGACGTTGTTGGAACGCTTCCAAAGTCATCAAAGGGACAAATTTACATATTGGCCGCTACAGAATACTTCTCTAGTTGGGCCGAAGCTGTTCCACTCAAGGAGGTGAAAAAGGAGACTGTTGTCGATTTTATCAAGTCACACATAATTTTTAGGTACGGCATACCAAGATACATAATCACTGATAATGGAACTCCATTTAACAACAAGCTCGTGAAGAGTAGCGAGAAGTTCGGCTTCAAGCAACATAAGTCTTCATTGTATAATGCACCCGCCGCAAGATGCTTGGTAACCTTTTGAAGAAAGTTGTTGCAAGAACAAGAGAGACTAGCATGAGAAAAGGTGAAGCTTTGTGGGCATACCAGACAACCTTCATAACTGCTACACAAGCAACTCCTTACTCTTTTGTGTATGGCGTAGAAGTAGTCGTTCCGTTGGAGCAACAAATTCCATCATTGCGGATCGCAATCCAAGAAGCGCTCACATTCAAAGAGAATGCTCAACTTCGCCTAGCAGAGTTAGAGGCCTTGGATGAGAAAAGATTAGAAGCGCAACAAAAATTGGAGTGCTATCAAGCTCGACTAGCTATAGCCTTCAACAAGAAAGTGTGGCCACGGTCATTCCAAGTGGGAGACTTAGTCCTAGCCGTTCGACGACCCATAATCCTCAACAAACGCATAGGCGACAAATTTACCTCAAAATGAGATGGGCCATATGTTGTGAAGAAAGCCTATTCAAGTGGTGCATACAAAATTGTCGATAAGGATGGTCTCAGAGTTGGTCCAATCAACGGAAAATATCTGAAGCAGTACTTCCCATGAAAGTCACCTACGCTCCTCGACGTACGAGCCTAAACTGCACGTTGCTACACTCCTGGCCCGCATGAGTATAAACTGTGTACAACCCCAAAAAAATAGTATGCTAGGTTGAAAACCTCGAAAGAGGCGGCCTAGGCAAAAGTCAAAAAAAAAAGTCCGCTAGGTTGAAAACCTCGCGAGAGGCGGCCTAGGCAAAAGTCAAAAAAAAAAGTCCGCTAGGTTGAAAACCTCGCGAGAGGCGGCCTAGGCAAAAATTAGGACATAGAAAAAAACTCATCCATCTGAACTACGTTATGACTTGATCCTTTTCATCGAGGTACGTAGGCAGCTTAGAGTTTCATTCTAAGTTCAGTCGCATGAGTTTAAAAATAAAATAAAAGTTTGGCGTCATTAGATCATCACATTAACTCTTTCAAGTATGGAAACATATATAAATACGAGGAAGAAGACGATTTGCGTTGAAATACAAAAGATGTTTTATTGCTTCAATAGTACAAAAGTTGATACATCCAAAAATGTAGGGACGGAAGGGATTAGATGTTTTCCTATACAAAAGCCTAAGTCATGAAAATGATCGTAAACTAGGTTTTGTGGCCGACTCGTCTTGAATGCTTCTTTCAAGTGCATATGACGTCTCCACATTTTAATACACTATCCTCAATGCCTCGTACATAAGAAGTCATCTCTCTTGATAATAAAAGTTATTACATGCAAGATTGTAAAGTCAGTTTCAAGAAGAAAAAAAACAACGTTCATAGGACAACTCAGAAAGTATAAAGCTGGAAAACGAGCTCAACGGACGACGAGATCAACTTGGGAAAACTGATGCGGTCCATCCAGAAGACGTTCTGCCCCAAACATCTTATATATTGTATATTTGGATGTCTAATCTCCAATAACACAATCCGTTTGTGATTTGGAGGCTACTAGCTCAAGATACGATTTTTCTTGACGGAACAACACGAATCTGAAAGTTTACTGCAGCTAGGTCGTACTTTGAGAATTTTCTGTTTCCACCCCAAAAAGAGTTCTGCCGTTAAATTCATATGTGTTGCAGCTCTATGAGTGTACTTTCTAACGGCGCAAACGTATCGCAATTTGGAGTCTCCTAGCTCGAGATATGAATTTTTCTACTGGAGCGCGCAAAGCTGAAAAGCAACAAGGCAGACGTCTAGATCAATTTCAAAAAATTGTTGTGGCCAATTTGGAAGGAATACTTCTGTGATATTTTGAGGATTTTCTTAACTCTGAGTCTTCTTTCTAGTGGCATAAACAACTCGTGATTTCGACGTTCCTAACCCAAGATATTAATTTCTTTATCTAGAGTGGGCAAATCTGGAAATCAAGTGTGACAGATGTATGTAGCAACTTCAAAATATTATGGCGGATGTTCTAAAGGGATTTTTGCTGTGGTATTTACAGATATTGTGACTTTCGGAGGGTTATCTCCAACAGTGCAGATGGCTTGCAATTCTGACACCTGAAACTCGAGATATGAATTTCTCTATGGGAGTGCACAAAGCTTAAACACAGCACGACAAACATCAGGAGCGATTGCAAAATAATGTTGCAGCCAATTTAAAAGGAGTTATGCCACGATATTTTCAGGTGTTGCAGGCCTCAAACTTGTCTTTCCCATGGCACAGACGGCTCACGACTTTGACATTCCTAGTTTTAGATATGTACTATCCAATGACAGCATGCAGTGCTGAAAAGTCGAAATGATAGACTTATGCAACGCCTTCAAAAGTTCCTTTCGACTTGTTCTGATGGAATGTGGTCCTAAATTTTGGATATGTCGTTGTGGTGCAAGTTTTTATTCTACCGAACCAAGCAGATTGCAGTTTGGACACTCTTAGGTCGAGATACGATTTTTTTAATGAGAGCATGAAATGCTATGAAGTCAAAGCAGCAGAGACGCGCCAAGTGCTTGCTCGCCGAAGTTGGAAAGGCCTACTCCAGTTGTCTTTCTCGCCAGCCTGCAATGATATGATGTGTATATGTTTCTCTAGCCAATGATGAAACATGGTTTCTCCGAGCCTCCAAGAGTAGGGATTTCGTCGCCGAGGTTGAAAGGACACTTCATGTGTCTTTCTCGCCGAACCGCAACAAAGCGACTAGTGGTTTACTTGCAATTCATCTTCCTAGGGATATCAAGATTGCTGGAACTCTCTCAAATCCTGCAAAAGAAAATATTTTAGGAGTCCTCGGTGCCAATAGCACGACGGTTCAACAATATGACGTTTTTGCAGATACGGTGCGAGTAGCACGATGATCAGCTCGGTTAATGGTTATCGGTGACATAACACGACGTTTCTGCTTCTGCGGATACGATGCCAGCAGCACAATTCTTCGATTTGGCATGATAGACATCGAGGCTGCCAACACGATCTTCAAATCAACCTGGGAACATTGTGACATACGGTTTGATTCATCATGATGAATAGCAGAGCCGTACACCTAATCCTCCCCAGTTTGGATGTTCAACGGAAGTCTCCAATGGTACAAGATAAGCAACTTTACATCACAAAATCGAGCATCTTCCACTAGAGCGAGCGAGCGCAACTTGTGAAGGCATCTAAAGCCTTTGTCGTCACGTCCTCGTAAGCCTACGATGCTTAGTGCACGAAGTTTTTTTGGTGCTCTAGTTGATCTCTATTGAGTTTAGGGGATGCTCTAGCGTCATACATCCTTGCTGCGGTGTTGTCTCTGAATACTTTGTCGTCATTAAAAAATTGAGTTAGCGGTAATATCAAGTTTATCATGATCGAGCATATGTCCGTGAGTCCTGCTAATCTAAATCACATGAGCATATGTCCGCGAGTCCTCCGTGTAATCAATATGGTTGCGGCATACTCTTCTCTGTAATCATTGGGGGTTGCGGCACGACTCCTCTGTGTAACCAATGCGGTTAAGGATGGCTAATCCATACCTGCGTAGCCTGCTATTGTTTTTCAGTAGAAATCTACAAGGAAAAGAAAAAAATATAGTATTACGTTGCAAAAATTAAGGCGAAACGAGAAATAAAAAAGAAGTAAAGAAAGATCATATATTATGCACACACAAAAAAAAAAGAAGATACTTGGCTAGAGATTTCGAAGGCTGCGATTTTCGTCCCTTAGCTCGTGGTGATCCTTTTCTTCTCATGTGTTTTGAAGGCCCAATTCTTGTCTATTTATAGATGCTTAAGGTCGGCGTTCCTTGTCTAATTAGAAGTGCATGAGCTGTAAGTTTTTTTTAAAGTGATAAAATTTTATTTCTTTAAGGAATCAAAATTATCACAATTCTTGGATGTGTCTCAACGTGCATTAATTTTGGGCTTGGAAGCAGGTAAGATAAATCAGATTGCAAAAATATAATATTGACTTTGGATATTTATCCATTTAGCATAACAAGAAATCAAGAGTCAATCCCCTCAAAGCACATTTGGAAATAAGTCTCAAGAAAATACTAGAGGTGAATTCAAAGGATTGTGTTATTCACTGGTATTTCAAACCTCGTCATCAAGACTCGACAAGTCTATATTGCGACAACGTGCTACCGGAGGTTCTGGGGAAGTCGGAATAGGAGAGCACTCATCTTGGGTTGGTCTTACTACTTAGATGCTTTCAACAGTTATCCGCTCCGCACTTGGCTACCTAGCGTTTACCGTGGGCACAATAACTGGTACACCAGAGGTGCGTCCTTCCCTGTCCTCTCGTATAGGAAGGATGTCAATTTGATCATTTACCCACCTGAGTTTGATAGATTCTATTTTTCTCTTTCTTCAATAGAAAGGAGGGGAGGTCATTCTTTCCCCAACTAACGAAGAGATCTTGGCGGAATTTCCACATATGAAATTATGCACAATTTTGCAAAGAAATAGCCCACTTGTTTCTCGAGAAGAGATGGAAAACATGCTCAATATCATTTGATTGAATAGTTGACCCATCCCCTTGTGGTTTGAAGAAACCCTCCACTTCAATTGGTATTTTTTCACGAAAAGCAGACATGAGATAAGAAATCCAGTGTTTCACTAAGATTTCGAATAGCGGTCCCGAATTCAAGTTGATTCTATTTCGACTCTTCCTCAGAGAAAGACGATCAAACAATTCCCAATCATGGTCCTTGCGGATCGGATCATCCATATAATATACAAAAAGAAACTCCAGATATTTGAGATCTTTCTCTTTGAATAAGATCTCAATTCCAGCGACGGTTTCATTAGATATCTTACAACTAGAATCCTCTTTTTTCCGATCCAGTTCCTCCATCAACGCGAACCCCAGTTAGATTCAGGCATGCTACATTTTTTTAGTTATTGGGAGAACCCAAGTACTCTCTTTTGGATTCAGGAAACACTCTTAGAGATCTTTTTTCCTTTGGGAAGATACATGAGCAAAACAATCAACCTATTGATATTGGAAGACCCAACGGATTCTTCCAATGTATCATTTCTGGGTCCAATGGAATTCATAGGTATAGGAATAAGCCCTATCAAATAGAGATTTTTTCTTTCGACCATAATTTGATTGTTAATACGATATATAAGGACCACTACTACAAAGAGTATTACACCCTTGATATTGAAATATCGATTGCTTGTTGAACCCTGTGAATTGCGTGAAAGTAGGATACTCCAAATTCGGGGGTCAAAGAATTTTAGAAAACGTTCTTGGTGAAAAAAATGTGAATGAAGGATCCACTAAATTGAATTGGGTCCATGAATCTAAGAAGTGGTGAGAATTCTTGATCTCTCTCAATTCAAAAATCCAAGATTTGAATTGATGTCCTCACATTGATTCCTCCTAAATTGCATTGATTTATCCTAAAGATTTCATTTCAATTGGAATTTGGTTATTCACCATGTACGAGGATCCCCGCTAAGCATCCATGGCTGAATGGTTAAAGCGCCCAACTCATAATTGGCGAATTCGTAGGTTCAATTCCTACTGGATGCACACCAATGGGACCCTCCAATAAGTCTATTGGAATTGGCTCTGTATCAATGGAATCTCATCATCCATACATAACGAATTGATGTGGTAGCTTCTTCCTTCGCGCAAGCTACGGTCTAACAACCCCCTTGTTGTGCTGCATTTTGTGATCTTTCGCTTCAGTCTGCGTTTTTCGGATAGCCGGTACCCGATGTTGATTTCCGATTTAAATGTCAGCGTAAGGTTTGGGGCGACCCATCTGATTAGTTCAGCTATCACTGCTGGAAACCCCAGCGGTTGTTCGGTTGCGTACTCCCCGTCTGCCTATCTCACACTCCCAAAGAAATTTTTCTTCTTCTTTCATTTGCCTATCCTGCATCTTTCTTTCTATCCATAGGCCGGCTTCGCGCAGATAGATCTTTGCCGGGGGAGATTGGCACCCCTTAAGGTATGCCCTTCCGGTGGGTTGTTCCTTTATCTGTCTTTTCCATCCAGTGCGGCTTGAAGCATAGGGCATCTGTAGACATATAAAATTTATTGGGTATAGTCCATACAAAATTTGGAGTATTTCAATTGGGTTGAATAATTAATTTGGGCTTTACAAATTAAATAAGTCCATTTTATTATTTTCAAGCCCAAGGTCCATTTAATTTTAAGGCCCAGACTCATGCCATGTGACATGACATATCCAGTCAAACTCCAGGCCAATAAGATGACGCCATGTGTTAAATGATGTGGCAATCCAAGTAAAAAAGCAAGAACCAACCACAGGTCACCAAGTGGCTAAAATGACATGAGCCAATCAGAATCAAACAAGAGAGTTCATATGTAGCTAGACTGTACATCCTCTACAACTATAAATAGAGGGATTACATAACCCTCAAGAAACATTCAGAGTTGGAGAAGAAAACTCCGCAATGGTGAAGGCATCTACAAACAGAGAGATCAATCATCAAGTGCTTAATTCTTCAACAAAGGAGTGACCAACGGAGTTATTCCCGGAGATCAACCCGTAACAAAAAAGTGCCGCTCGACGTTCTTGGAGATTACATACATCACTAGGAGGTCTGCATCGTTCTACATTCAAGAAAGATGCTTCTCAAGCCCTCGAATCACGCAGAATTTTAGAGAGGAGAATCAAGGGATACATAGAATTGTACTCACAAATATTTATCGATAAAATCTCTTTTTTTTTCATATTATTTTTTTTGCAGTTTATTTTTCGTACTACAAAAATTTGTTGTGAACAACCCTGTAAATATTTCTATATCGAGATTGTTAGATTTTCCTTTATTATTGTTGTTATTCAGTAAATGTTAAGCTTACCTAGTCCTTAAGACTAGGTGCTATCACGATACCCAACATAGGGGAAATTGGGTTGTGACACTTATTGTTGAAAGGATTTTGAGAAAAATCACAGTTTTCAAACATATCTGTGTATTTTGGCATTTCCGGAAAAAAGAACTGAGTTTCACAAAAATATTTGAAAAGCATGCCTATTTTCTGAAACTGTGAACGGGTTGAGCCATTTACTTTTGAGATACCCCTTTTATTACTTCTATTATGCTGTTATGGATTGTTGTTGGATACCGGTATTGGACCCGACCTTGTGATAGCTCGTCACTACTTTCAACCTAAGGTTGGGTTTGTTACTTACTCAATACATGGGGTCGATTGTACTAATACTACACTTCTGCACATTGTGTGTAGATGTTGGATGCAGTCGTTGTTGTGTTCGAGGGTCGCTGGATTTGAAGATGTACCTGCGTCCATGTTGCAGCTGCCTTTGTTGTTCGGGGTAGCCTTAGATTAAATTGTGATGTTTATGTATATTCATTTCCGCTTTGTAAACTCTATTCTTAGAAGCTCATGACTTGTACTACAAGTCCTTGGGGAATGTAAAAGATTCAGATAATTTATTCTGTTTAATTGACTTGTTAACAATTATCTAAATTTGGATAGTCATTAGTTGGCTTACCTAGCGGGTTATGTGCCATCACGACTAGCGAATTTTGGGTCGTGACATTAATATTCAAATAACAGATAATTAAAAAAATAGAATATACGTAAGATAAAAATTGGAGTAGAAAACCGCGAAGGCTTTAATCTCCAACTAGGAGTAGAAAATCACACATGTTTTAGTCTCCAGAACAGTATATGCAATACAATTATAGAATATTTTTAAGTTCCTTAAGCTTGTTAGTAATCTGTATTTGCAAAATAATTCTGAAAATAAAATAACATAAAAACAAAAATGTAGAAGAAGCATAATTTAATCCGAGCCAACTGAAGTAACTGTGTTTCCTTAAGGAACTTAATCCCCTTCCAGTACCCAATTTTGTGAGTTATTTCCTCCCAGGATAGAACGGATTACACACTGGTGTAGCGGTATTTCAAACCCCAGTGTCTCAGCGAACACAATGATCGGTAGCAAATCACACTTACTGTTGCTTTCTTTGTAGTTAAAACAATGCAGAAGAAAGAAGGAGATTTCAGAATTTTCATAAGGAAAATATGAGGGAATTGTCTGCTATTTATAGCCAACAAGTTGGTTTAAACGAAGAGGTTCAAGTTTTCAGAATGAGTGTTCGTGTAAAAACGACCATTACGTAAATGGCTATTTACGCAAAATAAAACAGGAAAATCAAATTTACCATTACAAAAACAACTAATTTGGAGTAAAATAATATTACGTTAAATAATTTTAGTCCAAAAAATTAATCAATTAATCATTTGACCAAATCCGAAGCCGAGCCGAGCCGAGCGAGCGATGCCGACAACACGAGATTTGCCTTCTTCCTCACTCTTTAAGAGCTAGAAGAAGGGAAATTGTATATATACCCATCAAAACTCTTTTCCTCCTCCAATATAGGACAATGTCCCTTTGTCAAAGAGAGAAATTCAAATATTTTATTTTTTCCTCCATTTCCCATCCACTCTTTGTTTTAAGCTTTTAACAAGCTTAATCCCAGCATAATTCATATATAATATATGTATAATCGTATATAGTTAGTGTATAATCTATGTATATCTGTTAGAAAAAAGTAAGTAATGAATCTGGTGCACTGTTTGTGTAAAGATCCCTATCAAAACTCAGATGTTTCACGGAGCGAATATAGAAGTCTCCTCTAACCTCTTTCATGAAATTACATGTCCCGAAGTTGACTGTCGAAATCCATTGTGGATCTGGAGGTGATAAGGGGAGCTACGCTTTGTCATTTTCGGTATGTTAAGTCTACTAGCTTGCTGGTAGGCGTCAACGGTAGGTAACTTTCTTTATGTGTTTCAGAGCATCATAGGCTTTCAAAAAAAATCTTGTGGAATCCGTGAAACTTAAGTATGGAAGTGGGAATCGTCCCGCTTGCACGTGCGGCTGCAAAGATCCGATCCTCGCTGGACCTCGACCAATCCCAATAGCTGTTGCGACAAAACAACACTTTTCTTCCCCTCCAACCGTGAGTCCAGACTGTAGCCGCGAAGTTGAGTGAACTTAATCGTAAGTCTCTTAGTGCAACTCAACTCTTCTCCGAATGGCTGAATGCTGGGTTTGAATTCCTCCCTTCTAGTTACCCCCTGTGGGTTCCTTCACTTCAATACAGACTTATTGTGATTTGAAGATATAAATTATATTCTTTGTGGAAGGTGGTATCATATATATAGAATATAAAGGCTTCATTTAGGAGCGTTGTTTTCATCCAACTAGTTTTATCGTAAATAAACGGTTAAAGAATGTTGCATCCACTTATTCCCATATTTTTCCTTGGTCAACAACCAAGCAACATCTCTTTTTGTTTGGGGGGAGCAGAGCAGTCAACCGCCTTTATACAATCCATTTTTGCTTGTCTCTCACCAAAGTTCGGACTAAATGGGCAAAGCTCCGGCTAAGAAAAGAGAGGCGGAGATTTGGAGGGTAGGCTTCTCATGGTATGCCGAGCCTTTCAAAAACACACAACCTAAGATGCTTCCCAGGATGATACTAACCACTAAGAACTGAGAATTCCACTAAATATGTGTTTATGATGTGGCGGAGTATCAACGTTGTTGATACCCAATTTTTCCCTATAATATTGTTAAAATGCATATATACCTTCAAAACAATGCATTAGCATCAATTAATATTTTTCCATAATTTCTGCATTTTTAAGGATTTTTAATTGATTTATCCCAGTAATTTATTATGTAAATAATTACTAATTGCATCACAAATGATTTTATAACAATTTTATGACTTAATTATATTATTTATATTTATACTAAGCCTAATTATTTCACAAATAGCCACATTTATATTTTTGGATTATAATAGCAATAAGTTTGCAATTATAGCCCATGTATGCATTATTACATTATCTCACTAGAAAATTGCTTTTCATATTTTTAAAATATTGAATAATTATTTTAAAACATTTTTATGCATGAAATTCATTTTTTACAATTTGTGAATTATTTTTACAAATTATTTTATTAATTAATTGGGAATTTAACAAATAGCCCTTTTAATCCCTTTTAATTTTCGGACCTAACCCCATTATACCAGCCCAAACCCCTCAAAACGTAGCCCAATTCACCCCAGACCCAATCCTATATCTACCCGACCCAAACCTTTCTCCAATCATGGCCGTTGATCTTTTAGATCAACGGTCCACAATAACCCTTTCCTTTTTTAATCCTAAACCTAACCCTAACCCCTCCATTCCTCTTCTTCCGCCATCATGTTTTCCCCTAAACCCTCCCCTTCTCTCTCAGTAACTCTCTAAGCCCTAATTTCCGTCACCGGCAAAACTCCCATCTATGGAGTTTTTGTATATTTTCCGACCATTGCCGACCTTCTACACCTTCTGGCTGTTTGATTACATGGATTCCTAAAAGAATCCGAAGGAGATTCAACTTGGTTCTTGCCTGAAACTTGTTTACAACCTTGTCTATGGCCATTCTCGTTCGTGAGAACTGATTTCCTCCTATTTTTAGTTCGAATCTATGGCTTTTGACTGAGTTTATTTCATCTCTGTTGTTTGTGAAAAAACCCTAGTTCTACGACTACTTGGGTTTGTTCAGACCTTTGTAGATCTGAAACGATTCGAGTGTTATTTGGCACTTTTCCTAAAAAATCTTCTATTGGTGTTAACTATTTCGATTCCATTTACTTTTTCTGAAATTAGGGTTCATCCTAAGTTTCTTCAAAAAGGTTTTTCTATCTTTCAAGTGTCGAATCTAATGATTTCTTTACTGGTTTGGTTGATTTTTGTGTATATACTTAAACCCTAGGTCTTGTTCTATTATTGCACTGATTTCTCAAATTTTCTTCCTTTATTTATTTATTTATTTGTCAACCCAATATACTGATCGATTTCTATTGGGGATTCAAATAATTATTTTCTGTTAAAATCAATATTTTCTGGGATTTTTACTTACTTTCCTTATTAGTGACCTTTAATTGGTATTACTTGCCTTATTCCGACTAATTAGTTAATTTATGGTCAGTATGTGATTTGTTTAACTTATTTGAGTCACAATAGGTCTGGTAATTGATTCTCCGTGTGCTAATGTGACCTTCCCGGATTCTGTTTGTACAAATTAGCTGGGTTTAGCCCCAATTAAAGGATTGATTATATTTACTTGCCTTATTTATGAGCTCTAAATTACTTTTACCTGATTTGTTTTACCTCCCTAAGTGCTATATATACACTCTCATTCTGATTCTTCAAACATGGACAATAAGTTCAAAAAACACACTCACACACAAACTTTGCTCTCATCTTCTTGCTACCTGTGTTTACTATACTGTCTAGCCGGTTGAAAGCCAAGGCTAGACCACTGAACACTGCATACTTTCACCTTTTGATTGCTTCTTTTAACTGGTATGTTTCTAGTCCTATGTCGTTTATTATACGATGAAGCTTGAATGTCACGACCCGAAATCTCACATTCAGGCCGTGATGGCGTCTAACGTTGAACCCGCTAGACAAGCCAACGTTTTGGTTAAATTTACTATTTTTTTCATTTATGATATCTAAAAGAAAAAAAAAATAATAAGCATGAACAATTAAATAAGAATGCGGAAGCTAAGAATTTATCAACTTAATATAATAACCATTACGAAATTCCGTACATAAACCCCCAGAACTGGTTTCACAATTTCACGAATAATCTAGGATTACTAAAAACAAGAGTCTGAAATAAACAGATGTAGCTGTATAGAAATACAAGATAAGACATAAAGGGAAGACATAAATGGTGACGCCAAGGCCTGCGGACGCCTGCAGGTCTACCTTGGTGTCGCCGTGGGCTGAAGGATACTCCCTCGCTCAATGTCCACTAGGTCCGGCACTGTAATCTGCACAACATAAAGAAGTGCAGGTGTAGCATCAACACAACCGACCCCATGTACTGAGTAAGTGCCGAGCCTAACCTCGGCGAAGTAGTGACGAGGCTAGGACATGACAATTAACGAATACCTGTGCAGTTCAATAATATAATAAAGAAGTAACAAGAAATAAACAGTTAGGTACAACGATGGGATTTACATGCTGGGGAAAAAGGACAACAATTCACTGAAATGACAAAACAAGATAATAACTGAAATGTATAAAATAACGGCAGGAATTAACAACTCTGAACTAATAAATAAACAGAACGGCATGACATGTCCGCTTGTGCTATAACCTCACAACACACTCGGCACGGCATGTCCCCTCGTGCATAAATAAATAATCACTCGCCACGGAATGTCCCCTCGTGCATAAATAAATAATCACTCGACACGGAATGTCCCCTCGTGCATAAATAAATAATCACTCGGCACGGGATATCCCCTCGTGGATAACCTCACGACACTCGGCATAGAATGTCCCCTCGTGCATAAATAAATAAACACTCGGCACAGAATGTCCCCTCGTGCATAACCTCATAAAACACTTGGCACGGAATGTCCCCTCGTGCATAACATATATAAAAGAAATAATTTGACAGGAAGATTCAACATTAAGAAACCTTAAATGCACAGAAATGTTCAACAAGAATTCTACCGTCCCGACAAGGGACACATCTATAACCAATCTCACTCATATGTACAACCGAACAAATAATCCTTAACCGAATGAATAATCAATAATATTCTACAACGTGAATTACCCTCAATGCATAACTTCCAGAATGACAATTACTTCATAACACAGAGAATGTCAATGAAAACTACATATATCATAGAATTCGACTCACGGGCATGCTTGACCACAACATATAGGTACTCGTCACCTCACCTATACGTTGGACATGGAATTATCACATAGCAATTAAGACCCAACACCTCTTCCCTCAAGTTAAGGTTAGGCCAAACACTTACCTCAGCTCCAAGAATCCAAATCAAGCCTCTAGCACCGCTTTTCCTCTCGAACTCGACTCCGAAACAATCGTAACTAGACATAATTGACTTAATAACATCAATAATTACTCAACAATTCAATTTCAAAGCCTAATTACAGATTTCCAAAAATTCTTCCAAAATTTCCAAAAATCGACCCCGGGCCCGCTTGGTCCAAACACGAGGTTCGGACCAAAAATCAATCACCCATTCCCCCACGAGCCCAAATAAATAATTTGTTTTGAAATCCGACCCCAAAACGAGGTCAAATTCCAAAATATTCAAAAAGCCCTAACTCTACCCAGAACCCCAATTTCTACCTTTGATTTCAAGTTTTTAGGCCTAGAATCTAATAGATGTTGATGAAAAATGGAAGAAAACAATGTTAGAATCACTTACCTAAGACGCTATGGTGATGAAGTGCTTCAAAAATTGCCTAAGAGCTTTGGAGAAGAAAGGGTTTATGGAAAAATGGTGAAATCTCGAGTGAGTGTTCTGTTTTGGATCATTTAAATCGCTGGGCAAAAATGACCTACGCGATCGCGACAGGTCTCCTGTGATCGCATAAAGTAATGGTCTTAGACAATTGCGATCGCGAAGAAATGAGTGCGATCGCGGAGACTACTGGACAATGACCCTCGCGACCGCGACCGCGTAGAGTGATGTGCTACCCAGCCCCCAAATCCCTTTAACGTTATGCGATCGCGTGAGGCCCCTCGCGTTCGCGTAGAGCAATACCCTAGGCTCCGCAATCGCGTACTAGGCCCTGCGATCGCGTATGGTTATTTCCCAACTCCCAGCCACTTGAACATAGCTATCGCGTGAATTGCACAGCGATCGCGAATGGTAAATCACAAGACACCAGAACAGTAACAAAACACCAGACTTTTAGTCTAGGTAACACACTGACGCCTACCCGAAACTCACCCGAGCCCTCGGGGCTCAAAACCAAATATACACACAACCTCAAAAATATCCTACGGACTTGTTCAAGTAATCAAAACACCAAAATAGCATCATAAACATCGAATTAAACCTCAAAATCTATAAAAAAATCTCAAAAACCTCTAAAACTTCAAATCTTCCATTTTTAGTCCGAATCACGTCAAACTAATTCCGTTTCTTACCAAATTTCGCAGATAACTCATATAAAACATATTGAACCTATTCCGGGCTCCGAAACCATGATACGGACCCGATAACACCGATTTCACATCAAATTTCATTTTCAAAAGCCTTTATATTTTTCAGAATACAATTTTCTTTAAAAAATTCATTTCTCGAACTTGGGACCTCGGAATTCGATTCCGGGCATACGCCCAAGTCCCATATTTTCCTACGAACCCTCCGGGACCGTCAAATCACGGGTTTGGGTCCGTTTACCAAAAATGTTGACCAAAGTCAACTTTATTCAAATAGTTATTATAAAAACATCATTTATCAAGTTTCCACATAACGGCTCCCCGGCTACGCGCCCGGGCTGCACATGCACATCGAGGTGAGATAAAAGGAGGCTTTCATGACCTCGGGACACTGATTTAGCTAAAATTACACGGGATGACCTTTTGGGTCATCACAATCTCCACCTCTAAAACAAACGTTCGTCCTCGAACGGACATAGAAAGGTACCTGAATCGGGGAAAAGATGAGGATATCAGCTCCGCATATCGGACTCGGACTCCCAGGTAGCTTCCTCAATAGGATGACCTCTGCACTGAACACGAACTGAAGGATAACTCTTCGTCTCAACTGACGAACCTGCCGAGCTAATATGGCTACCGACTCCTCCTCATAAGTCAAATCTTCGTCCAACTGGACGCTGCTGAAGTCAAGCACATGAGATGGATCGGCAATATACCTCCGAAGCATAGATACGTGAAACACCGGGTGCACGACTGATAAATTCGGTGGCAAGGCAAGTCTGTAGGCCACCCCTCCTACCATATCCAGAATCTTAAATGGACCAATATACCTAGGGCTTAACTTACCCTTCTTTCCGAACCTCATCACGCCCTTCATGGGCGACACCCGAAGGAAGACCCGGTCTCTTATCATAAATGCCAAATCTCAAACTCTGCGATCCGCATTACTCTTCTGCTTGGACTGAGCTGTACGAAGTCTATCCTGAATGACCTTCACATTGTCCAAGGCATCCTGGACTAACTCAGAACCCAACAATCTAGCCTCTCCCGGCTAAAACCACCCGACTGGCGACCGACACCACCTACCATACAACGCCTCATACGGAGCCATCTAAATGCTCGACTGATAGCTGTTGTTGTAGGCAAACTCCGCTAAAGGCAAAAACTTGTCCCATGAACCCCCAAAATCAATGACACACGCTCGTAACATATCCTCCAAGATCTGAATAGTACGCTCGGAATGTCCATCCGTCTGAGGATGAAACATTGTGCTCAAATCAACCCATGTGGCCAACTCACGCTGAAATACTCTCCAGAAATAGGAGGTAAACTGAGTACCTCGGTCCGATATAATGGACACGGGCACACCATGCAATCGAACAATCTCCCACATATAGATCTTTTCCAACTTCTCTGAAAAATACGAAACTGATACGGGAATGAAGTGTGTTGACTTGGTCAGCCTATCCACAATGACACACACCGCATCAAACATCCTCTGAGTCCGTGGGAGCCCAACTACGAAATCCACGGTGATACGCTCCCACTTCCACTCGGGAAGCTCAATCTGCTGCATCAAACCACCGGGTCTCTGGTGCTCGCACTTAATCTGCTGACAATTCAAGCACCAAGATACATATGCTACAATATCCTTCTTCATCCTCCGCCACCAATAATATTGCCGCAAATCCTGGTACATCTTTGCGGTGCTCGGATGAATGGAATAACTGGAACTATGGGCCTCCTGCAATATCAACTCACGAATACCATCAACATCAGGTACACAAATACGACCACACATCCTCAAAACTCCCTCATCATCAACTGTGACCTGCTTGGCACCTCCGTGCCGGACCGTATCTCTAAGAACACACAAATGACGATCATCATACTGCCTGGCCCGAATACGATCATACAATGAATAACGTGCCACAGTATGGGCCAAAACACCACCAGTCACAGAAACCTCCAATCTCATAAACCGGTTGGCCAAAGCCTGAACATCTAAAGCAAGCGTCCGCTCTCCAACTGATAGATTGGCAAGACTACCCATGTTGGCTGACTTCCGGCTCAACACATCGGCCACTACATTGGCCTTCCCCGGATGATATAAGATGGTAATGTCATAATCCTTCAACAGCTCTAACCATCTCCTCTACCTCATATTCAACTCTTTCTGCTTGAACAGATACTGCAAACTCTTAGGATTCGTGAACATTTCACATGGCACCCTATACAGATAATGCCTCCAAATCTTCAACGCATGTACAATAACTGCTAACTCCAAATCATGAACTGGATAGTTCTTCTCATGAACCTTCAACTGACGTGAAGCATAAGCTATAACCTTGCCATCCTACATCAACACTACACCAAGTCCAACTTGTGAAGCATCACAATACGCGGTATAAGGCCCTGAGCCTGTGGGCAAAGCTAACACCGTTGCCGTGGTCAAGCCTGTCTTGAGCTTCTGAAAGCTCGCCTCACACTCATATGACCACCTGAACTGGGAACCCTTCTGGGTCAACCTGGTCATCGGGGCTGCAATAGATAAAAATCCCTCCACAAATTGGCGATAATAACCTGCTAAGCCCAAGAAGCTCTGAATCTCTGTAGCTGAGGTGGGTCTAGGACAATCTCTGACTGCTGAAATCTTCTTGGGATCCACTTGAATACCCTTTGCCGACACCACATGACCCATAAATGCTACCGAACTCAACTAGAACTCACACTTACAAAATTTGGCATACAACTGACTATCCCTCAGAGTTTGGAGGACGACTCGAAGGTGCTGCTCGTGCTCCTCTCGGCTACGGGAGTAAATCAAAATATCATCAATGAAAACAATCACAAATGAGTCCAAATAGGGCCGGAACACTCGGTCCATCAACTCCATAAAAGCAACAGGGGCATTTGTCAACCCAAAAGAAATCACCAAGAACTCATACTGCCCATACCGAGTGCGAAAGGCTATCTTAGGGACATCAGACGCCCTAATCCTCAACTGATGGTAACCAGATCTCAAGTCTATCTTGGAAAACACTGTAGCACCCTGAAGCTGGTCAAATAGATCATCAATCAATTATTCTTAATAGTAACCTTGTTCAATTGCCGGAAGTCAATACACATCCTCATTGAGCCATCTTTCTTATTAACGAACAACACTGGGGCACCCCAAGGAGAAACACTAGGCCTAATAAAGCCTTTATCCAACAAATCATGTAACTGATCCTTCAACTCCTTCAACTCTGGTGGGGCCATACGATACGGCAGAGTAGAAATGGGCTGAGTGACGGGAGCCAACTCAATGCAAAAGTCAATGTCCCTGTTGGGTGGCATACCTGGTAGGTCAGCAGGGAATACCTATGGAAACTCACGAACTACGGGCACAGACTCCATAGAAGAAACCTCATCACTAGAATCATGAACATAGGCCAAACAATCCTTCTCGACCATGCGCCGAGCCTTCATATATGAAATAACTCTACCGAAAGAATGATTAGGAGTCCCTCTCCACTCCAAACGAGGTACTCCTGCTAAGGCCAAAGTCACAGTCTTGGCATGACAGTCCAGAATAGCATGACAGAGGGATAACCAATCCATTCCCAATATAACATCAAAGTCAACCATATCAAGAAGCAGGAGATCTAGCTGAGTCTCCAAACCACCAATAACCACTAAGCATGAGCGGTAGAATCGATCTACCACAATAGAATCACCCACCGGTGTAGATACATATACTAGAGTACTCTGGGAATCAGGGGGTATAATCAGATAAGGAGCAAAATATGAAGACACATAGGAGAATGTAGAACCCGGATCAAATAAAACCGAAGCATCTATTTTGCAAACTGAAACCATACCTGTAATAACTGCATCAGAAGCCTCAGCCTCAGGCCTGGCAGGAATAGCATAGCACCGGGGCGGAGCCCCTCTAACCTGAACATCTCTAGGTCGACCTACTGCGGGCAGACCTTTACCTCTCATAGCCTGTCCTCCACCTCTAACCGTCTGGCCTCCACCTCTGGCACCTCGACCTCCACCCCTAGCTGGCTGAGGGGGCGAGGGTGCACCTTGTGCGAGAATCATAGCACGGGACCTCTGATACTGAGAACCACCAAAACCTCGGGGGCAAAATCTGGAATTGTGCCCTGCACCACCGCTAGTGAAACAAGACCTCAGTTGCTGGGGCTGCTGGCCCTGAAACTCTCCCTGACGACCAGAATAACCACCCTGCAAGATCTGAATCGGCGGTGCACTGATAGGAGCTGACGGTGCACTGTGGGATACCTGAAGTGCCGACTGGAATGGCCTAGGAGGATGTCCTCTGCCAAAAGAATCTCTGCCTCCAGATGAGGCACCACTAAATCAACCGAAACGACGAGGTCTCTTGTCAGAACCCTGACCACTTCCCTGTGATAATACCATCTCACTACGCCTGGCCACATCGGCGCATCCTGAAAGGAGATATCGGTACCTGTCTCTCTACCCATCTGAAGTCTAATAGGCTGATCTAGACCCTCAATAAACCTCCTCACCCTCTCACGATCAGTGGGGAGTATAATGATAACATGTCGGGCCAAAGTGATGAACATGGTCTCATACTATGTAACAGTCATAGATCCCTGCTGGAGACGCTCAAACTGCCTCCGAAGATCCTCCTTATGAGTAACTGGAAGAAACTTCCCCAAGAACAACTCGGAGAACTGAGCCCAAGACAAAGGTGCATACCCAGCTGGTCTGGTCAAGCAATAGTCCCTCCACCAAGTCTTGGCGGTACCAGAAAGACGAAATGTGGAAAAATCAACTCCATTGGACCCTACGATGCCCATGTTCCGAAGAACCTCATAGCAACTGTCCAAGTAATCCTGGGGATCCTCTGATGGTGAACCAGTAAAAGTAGTAGGGAATAACTTGGTGAACTGATCCAATATCCACAAAGCATCAGCAGACATAACTTCCCCCTCAACGGCCTGTGCCACAATACCCTGCTGAGCTGCTCCAGTTGTCTGAGGTGCTAGAGTCTGGAACTGAGTGGCTAACTGCTCTAGTGTGCGAGTAGTAGGAGTCTGGGCCCCTCCCCCAGCCTGAGAGACGGCTGGTGCAGTAGGGTAGACCGGCCTGATCCACGCTCTCCATGAGGCCTACTAAGCGGACCAGAGCATCCTGAAGAACCGGGGTGGCAATGAACCCCTCTGGGACCTGAGATGGTCCCACTGGAACCGTCTGAGCAGGAACCTCACCGGCAAAGTCTACCTGTGGGTCCTCTACTGGGGCTGCTGCTCTGGGCTGAGCCCTGCCCCTACCTCGGCCCCTCGTAGGAGCTGCAACAGGAGGATCGGGCTACTGATCGGCAGATGAGGAAGCACGCGTTCTCGCCATCTGCAAGAGAATAGTATACAAACTCCATTAGCATTTATAATTCATATCGCACGACAGATAAGAAGAAATGTGAAGTTATTCCTAACTTTGCAGCCTCTAGGGATAAGTACAGACGTCTCCGTACCGATCACTCAGACTCTACCAAGTTCGTCCGTGAATTGCGAGACCTAAGCAACCTATGGCTCTGATACCAACTTGTCACGACCCGAAATCTCACCTTCAGGCCGTGATGGCGTCTAACGTTGAACCCGCTAGACAAGCCAATGTTTTGGTTAAATTTACTAGGCTAAATACATAGTTTACCACCCAACCTTTGGCTCAAATCCCCCTTACACACTTTCTGTGGACGATAATAACCTTACACAAGCAACCTTTCAAAAGTGTGCCTAGTACACACTTTCTTTGACCAGTTCCTGTTAATAAGACATCCGTGTATGTCACGCGTTTGACTTTACTTAATTTTAACCCATTATCTTATAATAACTAACACGACCCTACCCGACCCTAACTGAACCTACCTGACCCATAAGGTAAAAAGCATTAAAACCAAACTTACCCAGGTCAGTACTCAAAAATTCGATACATCTAGAAGGAGCTACTATAAAGGCGATTCGGGCGACCATCTCAAGCTACGCTTTCATCATGGATTTCCGGTGGATTCATGCGGTTAATAGGTTAGTAATTTTCTTCTCCTTGCATTACCCGTTTATTTTAGTAGCGGGTGGGTTGAACCTAGGGTTTTTTTGAAATTTCTTCTATTTTGCTTAGGGTTATCGGACTTTTTAAAAGAGGAATCTTTTGTCATTGTCGATATTACTATGAAGTTGTCGTGTTGTTGCCTTTACAGATATTTTTTTTATAAAAAAGATTTGTCTCGTGTTTGCAAACCGTGTGTAAAGTTAGGGTTTAACTAATTATTGTAATAGCATTGCTTTGAACAATGTGATATGCTCTTGTCTTTGTCTCTACTTTTATATTTCATCTGTAGTTCTTTATTTTTAGTTGTTGCATGTGGCAGTTCATTTATTTGTCTCTTGTTTATTTGCAGAAAATATCTTTTAAAATCATTACCCTCAGGTGGTACCATGATGGGGTATTAGTTCCTGGTAACTTTGCTCGTTATGTGGGTGGTAGTCAAACATTGACTTTAGATGTAGATGCGGATTTACTGTCTTTTATTGAATTTATGAACTACACTAGGATCTATGACTTTAAAAATGTGGCTGAGTTGTATATTTGTCCAATGGAAAGGACAGATAAATTGGTAAATATTCTCACAGACAAGGATATTTTAGACATTTGTAATGAATTGGAAGATGGGGATACCTTATATATTTATGTGACTCATGTTGCCCCTTTATGTGTTGTTGACATAAATCAGGCTAGTAAAGGGGTTGGTGGGTCGAATAGTGGAGCTTTTAAGAGCACAACTGTCTTAGAAGAAGAAGAAGATAGTGAATCTGAATCTGCCCCTGCTCATGAACCTACCCCTTCCCCTTCTCCTGAACCTGATCCTACCCCTACACCTTCAAGAGAACAAGAGAGTGAAGTAGATAGTGAATCAGACTTTGATAATAGTGAAAGTGAGGATGACAATGAGAATGATTCAGATTTTGATAAAAATGATAGTGATGAGAGTGATGGAGTAGATTTACATGTTCCTGATGATAAGGATTATGGATCTGATGTTCATGAAGAATTTGTAGAGTGCAGGGATGAACTGAGGAAGTATAGGAGGAAAATGAGTGAAAGGCCAAAAGATAGAGGTGATATTAACCTAGGTGATGCAGGAGTTGATATTGGTTTTGATGAATTAAGAACTGGTAGCAAGCAAGATAGGTACACAGGCTTAGTAGGGACAGATGCTCCTTACTTTGGGTCTTCAGATGCTGAAGATGAATTTGATGAAGAACATAAGGAAGAAAGCCCTGGTATTTGATCCAACTGTCAAGAAAATAACCTGGGAGTTGGGGCTGATTTTTGAGAGTGTTGAACAATTTAAGTTTGCTGTTAGTAAGTATGCAATTCAGAAAGGGGTTCAACTTGAAAAGTATATTAATGAACCTGGTAGGGTGAGGGTAAGATGCATGCATCCAAAATGTCCACGGATCTTGGTGCAAGCAAAGATGACAGATCCAACAATTTTAAGGTAAAAAGGTATTGTCCTGTCCACAAGTGTTACAAAACAAATAAAAGCAAGCTTTGCAACTCCAGATACCTAGCAAAGCATTACAGGGATACGATTGTGTGTCAACCAAGTATGAAAGTTTGGTAGCTAAAGAAACTCATTAAGGATGAACTGGACATGTATGTTGGTAGGTCTATTGTACTTTGACGCACCAGGATACTCCCTTGGACATTATGAGATATTGGTACTTCATACTTGGTTGAAGGCCTGGTTTTCCAGGTTTACTTTGGGCCTATCCAGGCTCCCTATAGTATAGCATTATTTATTCTGTAATTCATTTATAGTATGGTCTGTAATAAATAATTCTTGTAAAAAAAATATCGACGATATTAGTAAAATGGGAGGGACTTTTATATATATTTTTGGGGAAATCGGGTAGAAATCATGCTCTTAGGACTATTATGATTATCTACCTGCATTAGAAACCATGATTATATGATTATTATGTGCACTAGAAAACATGCTTATAAGTTCATCATATCATTTGTTCTAAACTTCCACTCCTCAGCATGTTCATGTCTGCTTAGAAATCCTGTCACTAGGTTGTTATTAATTCTGTCTAATAATTATAGTCATAAAGTTCTCTTATGTGCATTAGAAACCATGTTTTAGGGCTTTTATTGCATTCGCCTAAATACCACGCATATATCTAGATCGTATAAAATCAGTAGCAAAAATGTCTATAGGAATAAGTATAAAAGCGGTCCCAACACCTATATATCTTGCTTATAGAGATAAATATATAAAAACAGTTCTGTAACGTTTATGATTATTTGTCAGCACATAGACAACATGCCTATAGGACATAATGAACCAAACTGGTTGCTTAAAATAGTTTGTTGGTTTATTACAGCTCTGAGTAGCCATTAGAAATCATGTTTATAGGACATCTCTGATCCTCACCTAGGCAAGCCTAAAGGACGACTAAAAATTCTGAAGTTATAAAACTGTGTCTGTTTTGACTATTTGTAAATTGCCCAGATTCAGCAAGCCCTATAGGCAAACTGATTAGGTATCCACTGCCTAGCTTTAATAAAATACTGCATATATTCTGTTTTCATGCTCACCTAGATATCCTGCTATAGGACTTTTAAAGTGTCTGAAATACTGTTGTTTTGAGACGTGCAATTGCTTGTTTATTTGTGGAGGTAAATATGGGCCTTTATCTGTTCCTTTATATGACAGTCCTATTTCTTTTGCTTGTCGCTTAGATTTTCTTCTTTTAAGCACTTTAGGAGAGTCTAGATCCACCTTAACTGGAATTCCTAAACACCTCCAGGACCGTAAGTATGGGACGGGTAATGCACGCATAGAGTACGTTTAATTCGAATCGCTTATATAACCACTAAGGGGAGGGTAATTGGGTAGTAAAGGATATGATGACATGTGCGCTAATATCACGCGTAACACCTCTAATTGAGGAAAGCTTACCGGGTATTGCACATAAGTGATCCTATAGGCTAATAAACCTAGGACCCCTTTATTCCCATTTTATCCCTATGTGTTTAAATCACTTTATTTCGTTAATGACTAATTCACAATATGAGTTTGGCCGGGACCCACCGTTGTGGACCTCGAGGGGTGCCTAACACCTTCCCCTCAAGGTAATTTCGAGCCCTTACACAATCTCTAGTAATGTGAACCAGTATTTATGAGTTATTTGCATTAGGTGCCCTAATGCACCTTAATCTGTTAGGTGTCGACTCTTCAATTTCCATACCCTTTTACTAAAAGGATGAGTTGTCCCAAAGAATGTCGAAACCCGAACTCCGCGAAAGAAAAAAGGGGGCGCGACAAACGTAACTTCTAATGACCTCTTTCCAAAGAGATAGAAGAATTAACCTAAATAGTTATCCATTCAATTACTTACACTTAAAATATATAAAGAATGTACACTATGTATAATCAATACATAATATGTGTTTAAGCACGTATAAGTAGTGCATAATCTATGTATACCGATTTAAAAAAAGAATGGTCGGCTATTTGTGTAAAGATACCGAGATATCACTTCCTGGCCCACAACCCAGGACCAGGTAAATGGGCCACCGGTCAACTAGACTAGGCCCAACAAGCTTCTTCTAAATGAGATTGAAGTCAAAATGTGCTACCTTAGTTGAGCCCAAAAATGAGCTCAGATCACGCAACATTCCTCATGATTTATCACAGACATTTGCATCCGTATCCGTTTTTTTTAACTTATACCCGCTTTGTAAAAAAAATTACAAGCGTACCCACTTTTCGCATAAACTTCAGGCATACGGGCCTGAAGTAGCAAAGACAATCACACAAACTTCAGCATTCTAGACTTTTTCAAAAACTTCAGTAGAAGTGCTGAAGTTATTTAGTTCATTTGTAAAAACTTCAGCACTAAATAAGCTGAAGTTTTGTCCTGGATTAATTAGTTTTGTCATAAAGCTTTTTCCAAAACTTCAGCAGAAGTGCTGAAGTTATTTAGTTCATTTGTAAAAACTTCAGCACTAAATAAGCTGAAGTTTTGTCCTGGATTAATTAGTTTTGTCATAAAGCTTTTTCAAAAACTTCAGCAGAAGATGCTGAAGTTATTTAAATCATTTGCAAAAACTTCAGCACTAAATAAGCTGAAGTTTGGTTTTGCAATAAAGCTCTTTCAAAAACTTCAGCAGAAGTGCTGAAGTTATTTAGTTCATTTGTAAAAACTTCAACACTAATAGGCTGAAGTTTTGCACAGGCATCAGGAAGGCGGCGCCTGAAGTTGTAAAAATTAGGGTATAGGTTAAATAATTTTAAAAATATGGGTATAGGTTAAATGGAGGCGACCAAATAGGGCGCCCTGTGCAATTTCTACGAATAACAATAACAACATATCCAGTGTAATTTTACAAGTGAGGTTTGAGAAAAGTAATGTGTATCCAGATCTTGCCCCTACGTTGATCAGGTAGAGAATCTATTTCCGATACACCCTTGGCTCAAATTAATATAATGTGCGAGAATAAAGTATGTTTAATTCAGCGGGCTGCTATTATGTGTAAAAATCCCAAAATTTTAGAAGATGGATCATTTCAGCTAACAAACTAAAATATGAGCTAGAAAAACTTACGGTTATATCTACCGTGTAAATTTCTCCAAAAAATTAATCAAGGGAATTCAAACAATACTAAAAGAGTGTTACTATGATGTGAGCATGTGATATATGTAATTTTTGAATCCTCTTTATCGCTACACTAAAATATTCTCTTATTTCGAGAAAAAAATCAATAATTTATATCTAAAGAAATCTATGTTTCTTTTCACAACCATATTTGAGATCAAATATACTTTTCACTCGGGTATAATAAAATCCTCGAAGCTAATACATTCAAAAGAAATATATTCTGGACTCATTTTTGATTTGTTAAATATAATAAATTAAAAAAGATTATTTTTTCTTAAATTTCGTACCCTGTCAAACAAGTTCAAATAAATTAAAATGGATGAAGTATATCTTTTTCTCACAGAGACATGCATCATTCATGACATCAGCAGTAAACACAAAATTCAAAAGTCAGCTTATAAGTTTGTCTATTACATTGTATGCTTTTAGACATGTAGGCAATTTATTTTCAAATAAAGGGGCTGGACCCTAAGTCGTTTGGTGCACGGATTAAGTTATTTTGGGATTATAATCTTGAAAGTATAATTTCAGTACTAATTTATATCACAAGAGAGATGGATAAAATAATCCCACATTTGATGGAATAATGTGGGATAAAATGGGATATCCTTGATTAAGTTTGGATTAAATTTATATCTTGTTTGGTTAACAGTATAAATTTATCCCAGAATAAATTGATACCTCCAACCAAATAAAGTATAAATTTTATCCTACATCTTATCCTACCTTATACCTCATACCAAACGATCCCTAAAAAGTCTTCAACTATACCCAAATTACTTATAGGTCAAGCACTGTATTTGTCGATCGATAAGCATCCTTCAAATACTGTACTTTATATATTCATGTATTTTCTGTTCCATTGTATGTGATAATATTTTCTTATTAATTCAATAAAAAAAGAATAATACATTTTCATATTCAAAAATAAATTAATTTTAAACTTTAAATGTTACTTTTGGTGATATGTTTTTATAAGATCAAAATTTTTACTTCATTTGTTCCAATTTATGCGATATATTTTACTTTTTAATCTGTCTCAAAACGAATAATGCTATTTTATATTTAGCTACACAAATATCTATGACTTACTTTATACACAAATTTTAAAGTCTTTCTTCTTTTTTTAAACTTCGTGTCCAATCAAGTGCATCACATAAAATGGTACGAGGGAGTATAAGTCGTCCATTATATTGTAAATATATCGTAAACTCATGCACATTAAATTAAAAGACAGGTCGTTGCACTAAGCTCCCGCTATGCATGGGGTCAGGGAAGGACCGAACTACAAAAGTCTAATATACGCATCCTTATCCTGTATTTCTATAAGAGATTGTTTCCACGGCTCGAATTCGTGACCTCCTGGCCACATAGCAGCAACTTTACCAGTTACGCCATGACTCCCCTTCTTAAAAAAAAATACGCATGCACATTAAACTGTGCGACATAAAATGGAGAAGGTCTGCGTTTGTTGCTGTTAATTGTAGCCAAATATGCATTTGGCTTCAAGAATAAAATACTTTATCTTCTCAACAAATTTAAGTGTTTGGAGATGCTTGTTTGAGTTTAGTTCGTGAATGTTACGCTCTCTCTTAAATTTTCTATATTAGTGACACTTTATATAAGGCACTAATGCTGGTATATGTTAGTTTAAAAGGTTATTGAGGGAAATGATGAATTAAAGATGATAAGTCGATTATTGTTTTACACAATTATTCCAGTGATTTGGTTCTATAACGGCTCATGCACAACTGTCAATGTATTATTCGCTATGACCCAACGCTTGTCGGCCGCCTTAAGGTTTTTGGATCTCATGGTTTTGTCTGCTTGAACTTTAACCCAAAAGACGCCTTAGTAATTGAATCTTCAACTCACCCTTATATGACCTCTAATTTCCATTAAACTTCCCATTTTCATGGTTAAGTGGCTGGTGAGATTGAGGGAGCAACCCTTGGGCATTAGTTGTTTAACGTATAAGAGAAGTATGTTAGCAATAAGCACTAGTGATCTAGTGGTAGGATAGTACCCTGCCACGGTACACACCCGGGTTCGATTCTCGGTCGGTGCAATTGTGGTATTTAGCAGTGATGAATATTTGCGCTCATTGTGGTGACAAAGGGTCTCCACACTGTCCTGAATTTGAAGGAATATGAGTTGTGCATCTGAGCTTCCCTCAATTATTTTTTACTTCAAAAAAACTTGACTAAAAGCTTCCCCTCTTACTTTAAAAGCTTGAGGATTAGTTTACTAAGTTCTGTTTTAGTTTAAAAGATTGAGGTATTAAAAGAAGTTACGTTCAACATGAATTGATGACTATAGTATTTATATTTAAGGGCAGTCAGATGCACAAAGTATCATATTTTAGTTTAAAAGATTGAGCTATTAAAAGAAGTTACTTTCAACATAAATTGATGACTATAATATCCACGCTTAATGGTATCTTGTTTGAGTTTAAAAGATTGAGGTATTAAAAGAAGTTACGTTCAACATAAATTGATGACTATATATCCATGTTTAAGGGTAGTCCGATGCACAAAGTATCCTGCATTGACACAGGGACCGGAGAAGGGTCGCACCCTTAGGGACGTGATGTAGACAATCTACCCTAATGCAAACATTAGTGGCTTCTTTCACAAGTTGAACCCGTGAATTGTATCTCATACGAAAACAATTTTACCGTTGCTCCAAGGTTCCCTCGTAATATCCGAACTTCTAATTTTGTTATTTTTCCTATACGGCCTAAAAGATTCTCTTGAAATATCCACCAGTGTCTTTTCCTTTTCAAAATTAACCACTTAAGTACAATCTATTGCTTTAAAAAGCCGAACTCAAAATACTCACAAGAATTTTGGAACAATAATTCAAAAACAATAATTCAACGACGCCTATATAAATCATTTTGCATGTAAACTGGATATATGAACATGGCAAAGATAAATGCAACACCAATTATACTTCCTTTTTTCATGATTTTAGTGATGACTTTTTTCTTACTCTGCAACTCTTCATCTAATAGCCACTTATTACTGGCTATTAGAGGTGATGAATCAACAACTAAAAGTGTTGAAAATTACAACAATATTACTCTTGCATCAAAGAAAGTTTCCGACGAGCTGCGACGACGACGAATGGAGCATTGCCCTTGCTATCCTTGTTGTGCATTTCCATGTCCATGTTCTTAAAAATGGCCATGCTAATAAACTTGTCCTTTTTTTATATGGTTTCATGATCCAATATGTATGTTTTATCATCTTTTGTATAGAATAAGAGTGGAGTTTTATAAATAAGATCATGTTATTGATGGATGTAATTAAAGAACTTATTTGGTATATTTGACGACATTGCATCTTCATTTTCTTTGGGTATACTTTATAGCATTTGTTGAAATGCTTATGTAGGGTAGCAATTTATTTGACAATGTTTGGTCTCGTTGAGCCTTTACACAATGCGATTAGAGTTGAGGTGGAGTGAGCAGAAGATCATGGATTATGACTATAAAAATAATTTGTAGCAAAAATTATGTCCGTGTACAACAAATCCAACATGGTCCGATTCTTCCTCAAATCTCCCACGGAGAAAACAACTAATCCATAAAGAAGGAAAGTTCAAGTAAATAAAAAGGAGATGAGAATATATTAGAATGAGAGATATACTTCCAACAAGCACCAGTGGTCTAGTGGTAGAATAGTACCCTGCCACAGTATAGACCCGGGTTCGATTCCCGGCTGGTGCAATTGTGGGATTAGCTGTGATGAATAATTTGCGCTCATTGTGGTGATAAAAGGGTCTCCACATTTGTCCGATTTACTGGACGAAGAGTTACGCATATGAGCTTCCCTATTTTGTGTGTAAAAGTTAAATTCATAAATGAAATGCGGACATATGTTTCTTTTATATCATGCAAGGATGATTGAAAAATCCAACCCTTCGCTTTTTCATTTTGTTGATAATCCGTGGTGTTTGTGCTAGCTTTTGAGTATCTTGATTAATTTCATGGATTTGCTATATCCTATAGGCACAAGTATTGAACGACTCTGTCCATTGAAGTTTGAACGGATAGAAAAAAATTTCCTTATTTTTACCTTCGTTGGAATTTTAATATGACACCTCATGATTTTCAATCTAATTCATTGACCATTCGACCACACCCTTAATATTCTCTCAAATAATATATAGTTTATTATGCAGCCATAAATATTCTCTTGAAATCTCATAAGACAAAAACTCACTTTGTATTCAAGTTTTAATGTTATACTATACTGATAATTACTATGATATATCTCTTGGAAATTGCAAAATTTGGACCTTATCATAGCTATATAATCACTTGCATGAATGCTAAAATTATTCATAATATAGCCAATTTTTTAAACCATGGCAAAGAAGAACACAATGTCCATATTTGCAATTTGTGGGGTTAGATGTGATGAATAACCTAGTGATAGAATAGTGCCTTGCCACGGTACTGACCCAGGTTCTATTCCCGGCTGGTGCATTTGTGGGGTTAGCTGTGATGAATAGCCTGTTTTGACCAAGCTTCTCAAGAGGCCAAAATTGCTTTGTTTTTCTCAAAAGTACTTTTAACGATCCGACCGGTCGTCTTGAGCATTTGAAGTTCGCTTGGTAGTTTGCGAGCATGAGTAGCTCGTATGATATATTATGACTTATGTGTATCTTTGATTTCGATTTTCAGGTATTTCAGAGTCGGTTTAGAAGAAATTTCATTGTTGAAGCTTTAAGTTGAAAGAGTTGACCAAGTTTGACTTCTGTGAATTTGACTCTAAAATGGAGTTTTGATGGTTCTGTTAGGTACAGACGGTGATTTTGGGCTCGACCGTATGCCCGGATTTGTATTTGGATGTTTCTGTAAGGTTTCAGCTCAAATTGGTGAAAATTGAAAATTTGAAGGTTTGGAAAGTTCATAAGTTTGATAGGAAATTGACTTTTAGGATATCAAATTTTATTGTGGTTTCGGGAGTTGGAATAGATTTGTCATGTCATTTGGGACTTGTGTGCAAAATTTGGGTTCATTCCGAGATAATTTAATATGGTTTAGTGCTAGTTTTTGGAAGTCGAAAGTTCAAAAGTTCATTAAGTTTGATTTGAGGCGTGTTTCATCGTTTCGATGTTGTTATGCGTGATTTGAGGCCTCGAGTAAGTCCGTCTTATGTTATGAGACTTGTTGGTGTGTTCGTACAGGGTCTAGAGGGGCTCGGTGAGTTTTTGGATAGAATTGGGTTGTGTTGTTCTCATTTTTCTTATGTTTCGACATCGTTTATTCAAGCATAAACGGTACCACATTAAATAATTGAGCTTTGATTTTCTATTTTGGTTGAAACATTATATCCGTATCATAATTACTGATTCGTATAAAAAAAATCGTCAAATTTGGACATCGTATGAGAATTTTATGGTCATTTTACTAAGAATTGAGTTGCCACATTTTTCAGATAAATTACGAAATCGCCACTGACTTCGTTTTAAAAAATCTGCACTATTTCCAAATATTGAAACTAACATATCTGCTTTGTTATAAGGTCAAATTTAGTGATTCAAAAGCCTATCTTGGCTAAAATGTCACAAGGAATCCATTTGACGCATCAAAAGCAAGTTTTGGAATCGTTTGATATGCAAAACGAGGATGAATAGCTGGACAAAAGTACTTAATGTCAAAAATTTGTTCATTTGGTCATATTTTGAGTTGAAGAGCTCGGAGTTGGACAATATTTGGAGGAGATTTTTACCATATGGATTGGGGTAAGTGTTCTATACTTGATTTTGGTTATATTTCATGAATCCATCTTCGTTTTAGCATTTGATTGGTTATTTCAAAGTGAAATTTGGGGGGTTTGTCTAAAATTTCATAAAGTGAATTCTTAAGTTTTGAACATCGATTCGGAGTCAGATTTGAGTAAAACTAGTATGGTTGTACTCGTAATTGAATGGGTTATCGAATTTTATGAGTTTTGTCGGGTTTCGAGGTGCGATCCCGGGTTGGGATGTTTGTTCGATTTTTGGGCTTTTGATTAAACATTCGACCTTTTTCGATTGGTATTGGTTCCTTTAGCATTGTTTGATGTATTTGAGTTGTTTTTGGTTAGTTTCGAGTCGTTCGGAGGTTGGAATGCATGAGATGGAATTTTTGGAGCATCGCTTGGCTTGCTCGGTATTGGAATTGGCTTGTTTAAGGTAAGTAACTCTTCTAAACTTAGTGCTGAGGGTATGAAACCCCACAATACGTGTTATGTGATTGGTATTGAGGTGACACACATGCCAGGTGACGGGCGTGTGGGTGTGCACCCTGTGAATTGAGACTCTGTTGTTTCCATGGCACTATATAGTGGCCCTATTTTTTTTGATATATGTGTTTTTACCATGTGATAAAGTAATTTGAGGTATCAATCATGCTAGATATCATGTTTAGTCTTTATGCCGATACTGTTGAGACCTATAGTGATTGTATCTTGCTGTCATTTCATAGATTTGATAGATATTTTGTACTCAATCATATTTACCCATTTATATCATATCTCACTCTCAGTTGTTATTTATTGATACGTCATATTATTATTGTCGGTCTAGTTTCATGACATTGTGATCCCGCGAGTGAGACTGGAGAGATTGATGACTGCGTGAGACCGGGGGCCTATTTGTGAGGATATTGATACCATAACACGTGAGTTCTCCGTGCAGCACATGAGTTGTCCGTACGGATCTTGATATTGATACCATAGCACGTGAGCTGTCTGTGGAGCACGTGAGCTGTCCGTGCAGATCCAGATATTGATATTATAGCATGTTAGTTGTCCCTGCGGATTATAATGCTTGGGCTGCAGGAGCCCCTCCGGAGTCTGAACACCCCCAGTGAGCGCATTCGACTTTAAATATGTGTGGATTGGGCTGCACGCCACACCGGTTATTGTAAAACGCTGAGTGTCTGAGTGTGCTGAGAATTGTGCAGTGAGATTTAGTACTTTGAGAGTGTGAGTATATTATTCAACTCTGAGATACATGGCATTGCATGCACACATGACATACAAACATAAAGATGCATTTTTTCTCATGCTATATAGTATCATGTCATCCATGACTTATTATACACATTAATATGTGGGCATATAGATGTATTTTATATTTGTAATTTGAAAAGAAAATGAAACATCTTATTTATTGTTGAAAGAATTTTCGGAATACTCACAGTTTTTTGTAACGACCCGGCCGGTCGTTCCGTAGAATCTGCATTATTATTACTATTTTTCCTTGTCCTAGGTTGGTTATACTATTTATGATGTGTTAGATTTGGTTGGCTTGGGTTCAGAATGGTTGTAGTGAGAATTGAGACACTTAGTCCCTAAAAGTAGCTTTATAGTTGGAAAAGTCAACTGTGAGTTGACTTATTTGTAAATTACCCTAGAATGCAGATTTTATGGCTCAGATAGCTTCGTTAGGTAATTTGGGACTTAGGAGTGTGTTCAGAGTAGTTTTGTGATGTACGGTGTAGAATTAGATTTGAATTGGCGAAAGTTAGTTTTTGGTGATTTCTGATCGGCAGTGAAAATAGGCTATCGGAGTCGGAATGGAATTCCGAAAGTTGGAACAATTTTGTAATATCATTTTGGATATGTCTACAAAATTTCAGGTCAATCGGATGTGATTTGGATAGTTTCTGCATCGTTGGTGGAATTTAGAAATTTCAAAGTTCTTAGGCTTGAATCCGATGTGATTTTGGTGTTTTGACGTTATTTTTAGTGTTTTGAGAGTGAACTAAGTTTGAATGGTCGTTTATGATGTGTTGGTAAATTTGGTTGGGGTCCCGAGGGGCTTGGGATTGATTTCGGATGGTTAACGAACATTTTCGTGTCTTAGAGGAAGGCTGTTTTGCTGGTCTTTCTGCAGAGGGATTTTACCCTATGCGCTCGCAGAAGGGATCTCGCGTTCGCATAGGGGAATTTGGGGAGATGGGAATTTTCTTTCTGTGCGTTCGTGAAGGGTGAGCTGCAAACGCGGAGAGTTAAGTGGCCTGGCATCTGCGAACGTGGGTAAGGAGGTGCATTCGCGTAGGGTTAGAACCATCTGGGGGACCCCAGGCCATTTGTTCTATGCGTTCGCGGGCCTGGGGTGTGAACACGAAGGTCTAGGGGTGCTGGGCAGTGCGAACGCGGGCAGGTGATCGCGATCGCAAAGAGGAAATTGAGGCCTGGAGGTTTTTGTACTTCGCGAACGAGGGAAGTGGGCCGCGTTCGCATTGAGGAATAACTGGGCAGTATTTAAATAAACCCTCCGCGACCAATACCCACTTTTCCACCATTTTTGAACGGGAATAAGCTTTTGAGGCGATTTTAAAGAGAGGAAATCATTGTTCTTCATTGAGGTAAGGATTTTGTCCCTAAAACTCCATTATATGTGATTAAGGATAAAAATATCAGTGTTTAATTCATGAAAATCAGTAGAAAAAAATAGAATTAGGGCTTGAGATTATGAGACCTTTAGGGGATGATTTGAGGGGTCAAACGAACTCCGATTTTAGAGTTCTTTATATGTACGAACTCGTGATATGATGAATAACAGTTTGGTATAAATTTTTTTCCGAGTTCCGAGACACGGGCCTGGTGGGTCGGGTTTAGGCTAATTTCGGGTTTTGTGCTAAATTTTTTATTTTTCAATTGAAATTCATTCCCGTAGCATAAATTGATGAGAAAAATCTTATCTTTATAGATTTGGAGCACTCGGAAGTTGATTCGAGAGGCAAGCGGGTTGCATAGTAGCTTTTCGGGTTTGTTTGAGTTAAGTAATGTCTTTAAATTCTGTCCTGAGGGTATGAAACCTCGGACTTTGCATCCTTTCATGGTTTTGGAGTACACAAATTGGGAATTTGGAAAAATATTCCTTTTTAGGCAACTATTGAGTTGCGAAACCGCTTTTAAGGCTTATTCTTTATGGTATTGATATGTTTTGATATAATTGGGTTGTAAGCCATGTTTGGGGCCTAGCTAGTTTTATTGATATTCCTCACTTAATATGTTATGATTTCACACTCAGTCTTTCTTGATAATTGTTTGACACTCAGAGTATGTTAATATTATTTCTTGAAAATGAAATACTGATTTTGGGTCGAGAACCCTGTATATTTGTGGCCCGAGTAGCATATTGAGAGTGTCTGACTGAGTGAGGTCGAGATCCTATATTGTGAGGATGTAATGATATGAGAGAGGCCGAGTCCCTGAGAGTGATTGATGCCATGACTTGGCTTATTTTTAGCGCTTGGGCTGAAGGAGCCCCTCCGGAGTCTGTACACACCCCAATGAGCGCATGTACCTACTGAGTGCGAGTGCCGAGTGATGAGTGATTGGGAGGCATGAGTGACAGTGAGGTTGCCCGTGGGGCTGATACTTAGTGATGATGAGGTGTTGAGGGAAATTGTTACGAGTGATGATTATGGCCCGGGGGGCAGTTTTATGATGATATTTTACTGAGTTTTTGACTATGATTCACTTTATTTTTCAAACTGATATTATTGAGAGTTCTACTGAGAAATATTTGAAAAATATACTTGTTTCAAAGGATTTTCTGGAAATTGGTTTTGGAACTTATGTATATTGTATTGAGACTTGATGTTTTACTGTTTTGTGGATTGGTGTTTTGTGCTGTGTGTTTCATATACTTCAGACTGTGATTTATTTTCATTACTACTGAGTTGGCATACTCATCATTACTCCCTGCACCCCTGTGTGCAGATCCAGGTACTGGTTCGGAGCAGTAGTCATCCGAGCTCGTTGTCATCAGCGTTTGGCATTTCGAGGTAGCTGTCCAGCGTCCACAGCTTCTCCATTTCCCTTCTTCATATAGTCTTAGTATTTGATTCATATACATTTATTATGACATTAGCAGAGTGTCTGGAGCTACATTTGAGCAGGTAGTTAACATTGCTCAGGATATTGAGTCGGTTCGTAGGCATGAGCTTGAGGAGAGGGAGGCAAAGAGGCCTCGGGGATCAGGTAGCTTCAGTGGTGGCCCTTCTAGAGGACAGTTTCAGCACAACATAGGTCGTCCATTTAGACCTCCACAGCCAGCTCGCCCAGCTTACAGTGGTGCATCTTCAAGGCAGGGTCCTCGCAATTCTTATCCGGGACGTTCATCTTTTAGTGCCCTTCCAGCTCAGAGCTCCTCTAGAGCATCATCATATCAGGGTTCTTCTATGCATGGTTAATCCGACGGTTATCATGGTGGCAGGGGTTCTCTTCGGTCTCCATCTCCAGCTCCAGGTGGTTGTTTTGAGTGTGGAGAGTTTGGTCATGGGTGGAGGCAGTGTCCTCGTCGTCCTGGTAGTTCATCTCACTAGAGGGTTCAGCCCTCGACTTCATCCCCAGTCACTTCACCACCTACCCAGGCAGCCATGGGTGGTGGTCAGGCAGCTAGAGGCCGCCCTAGAGGGGGAGGTCGAGTAGGTGGAGGCCAGCCACATATTTATGCACTTCCGGCTAGGCCTGATGCTATGGCCTCAGATGCGGTGATTACAGGTACTATCTCAGTTTGTCACAGTGATGCTATGGCTTTATTTGAACCTGGTTCCACGTACTCTTATGTCTCATCCTATTTTGCTCACTTTCTGAATATGCCCCGTGAGTCTTTATTTACTTCTGTTCATGTTTCGATTCTGGTGGGCGATACTATTATTGTGGACCGTGTGTATCGATCGTGTCTTATATCTATTGGGGATCTAGATACCCGAGTGGACTTGATGTTACTCAATATGGTTGATTTTGATGTGATACTGGGCATGGAGTGGTTATCCCTATGTCATGCTATTCTTGATTGTCACGCTAAGACCGTGACCCTAGCTATGCCCGGAGTTCTGAGAGTTGAGTGGAGAGGGTCTATTGAGTATGTGCCTAGCAGAGTGATTTCTTACTTGAAGGCTCAGCGTATGGTTGAGAAAGGATGTGAATCTTATCTTGCGTTTGTGAGGGATGTTAGTAGTGAGACTCCTTTTTTGATTCTGTTACTGTGGTCCGTGATTTTCCGGACGTATTCCCTGTAGACCTGCTAGGCATGCCACCTGACAGGGACATTGATTTTGGTATTGACTTGGTGCTAGGGACCCAACCTATCTCTACTCCACCCTATCGTATGGCACCAACGGAGTTGAAAGAATTGAAAGAGAAGCTTCAGGAACTCTTAGATAAGGGGTTCATTCGGCCTAGTGTGTCACCTTGGGGTGCATCAGTGTTGTTTGTGAAGAAGAAGGGTGGCTATGCATATGTGTATTGACTATCGTCAGCTAAACAATGTTACGGTGAAGAACCGGTATCCTTTGCCCCATATTGATGACTTGTTTGACCAGCTTCAAGGAGCTAGAGTGTTCTCTAAGATTGATTTGAAATCCGGATATCATCAGCTGAAGATTCGATTCTGACATTCCGAAGACTGCTTTTAGGACCAGATATGGTCATTATGAGTTTCTGGTTATGTCATTTGGGCTGACCAATGCCCCAGCCACATTCATGCATTTTATGAACAATGTGTTTCAGCCTTACCTTGATTCTTTTGTCATTGTGTTCATTGATGACATCCTGGTGTATTCTCGTAGCCAGGAGGAGCATGCCCAACACTTGAGGATTGTGTTACAGAGGTTGAGGTAGGAGAAGCTTTATGCAAAATTCTCCAAGTGTGAGTTTTGGCTTGGTTCAGTAGCTTTCTTGGGGCACATGGTGTCTAGTGAGGGTATTCAGGTTGATCCGAAAAAGATTGAGGCGGTGTAGAGTTGTCCTAGACACTCCTCAGCTACGAAGATCAGGAGTTTCCTTGGTTTGGCGAGATATTACCGTCGCTTTGTGGAAGGATTCTCTTCTATTGCTTCACCTTTGACTAGATTAACCCAGAATGGTGCTCCTTTCAGATGGTCCGATGAGTGTGTGGAGAGATTTCAGAATCTCAAGTCAGCATTGACCACAGCTCCGGTACTAGTTTTGCCTACTGGTTCGGGTTCTTATGCAGTCTACTGTGATGCTTCTAGAGTTAGCTTGGGAGCGGTATTGATGAAAGACGGTATGGTGATTTCTTACGCATCAAGACAGTTGAAGGTGCACGAGAAGAATTATCCAGTGCACGATCTTGAGTTAGCTACCATTTTTCATACCTTAACAATTTGGCGCCATTATCTGAATGGAGTGTAGTGTAAGATCTTCACTGATCATCATAGTTTGTAGTATCTGCTGAGGCAGAAGGATTTGAATTTTCGGCAGAGGAGATGGTTAGAGCTTCTCAAGGATTATAACCTCACTATTTGTATCATCCGGGGAAGGTCAATGTAGTTGTCGATGCCTTGAGTCGCAGAGCCGAGAGTTTGGGGAGTCTAGCTTACCTTTCAGCAGCAGAGCGACCTTTATCACTTGATGTTCAGGCTTTAGCGGGTCAGTTGGTGATATTGGATTTGTCAGAGCCTCCGCAGGTGTTAGCTAGCATGGCTTCCAGGTCTTCTCTTTATGATCAGATTAGAGCACGCCAGTATGATGACCGACACTTGTTAGTTCTCCAAGACAGGGTCCGTCGAGGTGATTCCAGGGATGTGACTATTGGGGATGACGGAGTAATGAGGATGCAGGGCCGTATTTGCGTGCCCAATGTGGACGAGCTTCGAGAGTTGATATTAGCAGAGGCCCACAGCTCGCGGTATTCCATCCATCCGGGTGCCGCGAAGATGTATCAGGATATGAGACAACAGTATTGGTGGAGGAGGATGAAGAGAGATATCGTTGAGTATGTAGCACGGTGTCTCAACTTCCAGCAGGTCAAGTACGAGCACCAGAGACTAGGTGGATTACTTCAGAGGTTATATATTCCGGAGTGGAAGTGGGAGAGGATCACCATGGACTTTGTAGTTGGGATTCCACGGACTTCGAAGGGTTTTGATGCTATTTGGGTCATTGTGGATCGGCTGACCAAGTCCGTGCACTTCATTCCTGTCAGTACTACTTATACTTCAGAGCGGTTAGCTGGTATCTACATCATGGATATTGTCCGATTGCATGGAGTTCCGGTTTCTATCATTTCTGATAGAGGTACTCATTTCACATCTCAGTTTTGGAGGGCCGTATAGAGAGGTATGGGTACTTAGGTAGAGTTGAGCACAACATTTCATCCTCAGACCGACGGGCAGTCGGAGTAGACTATTCAGATTTTGGAGGACATCTTGCGTGCCTGTGTGATTGATTTTGGGGGTTTGTGGGATCAATTTCTGCCACTAGCGGAGTTTGCATATAATAATAGCTACCAATACAATATTCAGATGTCCCCGTACGTGGCTTTATATGGTAGGAGGTGTAGATCTCCGGTTGCTTGGTTCGAGCCCAGTGTGGCTAGGCTATTGGGCACAATTTTGGTTCAGGATGCGTTGGAGAAGGTGAAGTTGATTCAGGAGGGACTTCGCACAGCGCAGTCTAGGCAGAAGAGCTATGCGGACCGGAAGGTCCGGGATGTGTCTTTCATGGTAGGAGAGAAGGTACTGTTGATGGTGTCACCCATGAAGGGTGTTATGAGGTTCGGGAAGAGAGGAAAGCTGAGTCCCTGGTTTATTGGTCCTATTGAGGTGTTTCAGAAGATTGGAGAGGTGGCTTATACACTTGCCTTTCCACCCAGCTTATCGAGTGTGCATCCGGTATTCCATATGTCGATGCTCCGGAAGTATGTTGGTGACCCGTCTCATGTTCTAGACGTCAGCACAGTTCAGCTCGAGGATGATATGTCATATAAGGTAGAGCTAGTGGCCATTTTGGATCACCAGGTCAGAAAGTTGAGGTCTAAGGATATAGCTTCAGTGAAGGTGTAGTGGAGAGGTCAACCAGTGCAGGAGGCTACTTGGGACACCGAGAGGGAGATGCGGAGCAGATATCCTCACTTGTTTGAGACTCTAGGTATGTTTCTAGACCCGTTCGAGGATGAATATTTGTTTTAAGAGGGGGAGAATGTAACGACCCGGCCGGTCGTTCCATAGAATCTGCATTATTATTACTGTTTTGCCTTGTCCTAGGTTAATTATACTATTTATGATGTGTTAGAGTCAGTTGTCTCGGGTTCAGAATGGTTGTAGTGAGAATTGAGACACTTAGTCCCTAAAAGTAGCTTTATAGTTGGAAATGTCAACTAGGAGTTGACTTATTGGTAAATGACCTCGGAATGCGGGTTTTATGGCTCAGATAGCTTCGTTAGGTGATTTGGGACTTAAGAGTGTGTTCAACGTATTTTTGTGAGGTCCGATGTAGAATTAGGCTTGAATTGGCGGAAGTTAGTTTTTGGTGATTTCCGGTAAGCAGTGGAAAATAGGCTATCGAGGTCGGAATGGAATTCCGGAAGTTGGAATAGTTTCGTAATGTCTTTGGATATGTCTGCAAAATTTCAGGTCAATCAGATTCGATTTGGATAGTTTCGACATAGTTGGTGGAATTTAAAAATTTCAAAGTTCTTAGGCTTGAATCCGATGTGATATTGGTGTTTTGACGTTATTTTTAGTGTTTTGAGAGTGAAACTAAGTTTGAATGATCGTTTATGGTGTGTCGGTAAATTTGGTTGGGGTCCTGAGGGCTCGGGATTAATTTCGGGCGGTTAACGAACATTTTCGTGCCTTAGAGGAAGGTTGTTTTACTGGTGTTTTTGTAGAGGGATTTTACCCTATGCGTTCGCGGAAGGGATCTCGCGTTCGCATAGGGGAGTTTGGGGAGCTGGGAGTTTTCCTTCTGTGCGTTCGTGAAGGGTGAGCTGCGAACGCGGAGAGTTAAGTGGTATGGCATCTGCGAACGCGGGTAAGGAGGTGCGTTCGCGTAGGGTTAGAACCATCTAAGGGACCCCATGCCATTAGTTCTATGCGTTCGCGGGCCTGGGGTGCGACCGCGAAGGTCTAGGGATGCTGGGCAGTGCGAATGCGGGCAGGTGATCGCGATCGCGAAGAGGAAATTGAGGCCTGGATGTTTTTGTACTTCGCGAACGAGGGAAGTGGGTCGCGTTCGCATTGAAGAATAACTGGGCAGTATTTAAATAAACCTTTGGCGACCAATACCCACTTTTCCACCGTTTTTGAACGGGAAGAAGCGTTTGAGGCGATTTTTAAGATAGAAAATCATTGTTCTTCATTGAGGTAAGAATTTTGGACCCTAAAACTCGATTATATGTGATTAAGGATGAAAATATCAGTGTTTAATTCATGAAAATCAATAGGACTTGAGATTATGAGACCTTTAGGGGATGATTTGAGGGGTCAAACAAACTCTGATTTTAGAGTTATTTATATGTACGGACTCGTGAGATGATGAATAACAGTTTGATATAATATTTGTCGAGTTCCGAGACATGGTTTCGGGGGTCGGGTTTTTGGCTAATTTCGGGGTTTGTGCTTAAATTTTTATTTTTCAATTGGAATTCATTCCCTTAGCATAAATTGATGAGAAAATTCTTATCTTTATGGATTTGGAGCACTCGGAAGTTGATTCGAGAGGCAAGCTGGTTGCAGAGTAGCTTTTCGGGTTAGTTTGAGTTAAGTAATGTCTTTAAATCCTGTCCTGAGGGTATGAAACCCCGGACTTTGCATCCTTTCACGATTTTGGAGTACACAAATTGGGAATTTGGAAAAATATTCCTTTTTCGGCAACTATTGAGTTGCGAAACCGCTTTTAAGGCTTTTTATTTATGGTATTGATATGTTTTGATATAATTGGGTTGTAAGCCATGTTTGGGGCCTAGTGCCGATTTGTTTAACCCCTTGGAGGCTAGTTTTACTGATATTCCTCACTTAATATGTTATGATTTCACACTCAGTCTTTCTTGATAATTGTTTGATACTTAGAGTATGTTAATATTATTTCTTGAAAATGAAATACTGATTTTGGGCCGAGAACCCTGTATATTTATGGCCCGAGTGGCATATTGAGAGTGTCTGACTGAGTGAGGCCGAGATCCTATATTGTGAGGATGTTATGATATGAGAGAGGCCGATTTCTTGAGTGTGATTGATGCCATGACTTGGCTTATTTTTAGCTCTTGGGCTGAAGGAGCCCCTCCTGTGTCTGTACACACCCCCAGTGAGCACAGTTACCTACTGAGTGCGAGTGCCGAGTGATGAGTGATTGGGAGGCATGAGTGACAGTGAGGTTTCCCGCGGGGCTGATACTGAGTGATGGTGAGGTGTTGAGGGAAATTGTTACGAGTGATGATTATGGCACAAGGGGTAGTTTTATGATGATATTTTACTGAGTTTTATTGAGCGCAGGTACCTACTGAGAAATATTGGAAAAAGTTACTTGTTTCAAAGGATTTTCTGGAAATTGGTTTTGGAACTTATGTATATGTATTGAGACTTGATGTTTTACTGTTTTGTGGATTGGTGTTTTGTGCTGTGTGTTTCATATACTTCAGACTGTGATTTATTTTCATTACTACTGAGTTGGCGTACTCATCATCACTCCCTGCACCCCTGTGTGCAGATCCAGGTACTGGTTCAGAGCAGTAGTCGTCCGAGCTCGTTGTCATCAGCGTTTGGGATTTCGAGGTAGCTGTCTAGCGTCCGTAGCTTCTCCACTTCCCTTCTTCATATAGTACTTAGTATTTGATTCATAGACATTTATTATGACATTAGCAGAGTTATTTTATTTCTTAGACGCTCGTGATCAGTTGACTCCAGTTCTGGGGAATAGTTTAGACGGTTGGATGATATTATGCTTTGTTTAAAGACTTAGAGAAATTTTATACTTGCTATGAATTATTATTAGTAATTAAGAGGGGATTTTATTAAAAGAAATGTGTAGTTATGTGATAGTGGCTTGCCTAGTTCCACGATAGGCGCCATCACGACCAGTTAGGATTTGGGGTCGTGACATTTTTAAACTTACTAGTATTTTTGGCATTTTCGGTAAGAGATTTGGGGTTTTCACTGAGATACTGTAGACACATATTTTTGACCCTTCCCGATATTTTACACATTTTAGCGTTTAAATATTAATTTAGGTCTAATATCGCTATTTTAACTAGTTTTGACTCTTTTACTTTATTTTATAACAAAAATAAAAATTACAAAAATATTTTCTTTTATTTAGCTAATTGATATTTTATCTAGTTACTTTTAGTTTATCTACCTTTCTTAAAATTAAAAGAATATAAAAAATAGTATTGATATTTTATTTTTCAAAAACGATAAGAAGAAAATTTTGGATTAATTTTGTTTGGGTTTTATGTGAGAAGACCATCATTTTGAGCTTGACTTGGCCCAAAAGAGGCCCAAATTCGGCCAAGCCCAAATCCCTAACCCTTAAAACCCTACATCCCTTTCCCCTTTTAAAAAAAAGAAGGGAGGAACCCTAGAGGGACACCAGCCGCACTCCACCTTCCTCCACCTTTTTGTCGCCGTCCATCACCACCTCAACCTTCAGCCGCCGACCACTTCTTCTCTCCAAATTCAGCCGCCACCCACACCTAACACCCCTCATATTCTGACCTTAGCCCAACCGGCGTACCTCCTCACTACCCCCATCGCCGACCACCTCCTCATTACCCCCATCTCCCCCATCTCCATGCCACATAGCCTCAGTCCAAGAAGCAGTAGCCGCCGCCCAAACCTCCACCCTTTAGAGAACAACGAACCTTACTCTACTCTAAAAAAATAAGCGGCCGTCGGACCAGTTGCACCAAAACTCCTCATTGTCGCCGCCGCGCCAAACCACCAAAAATCCGCTGCCAGACACCTTCTGAAGCTAGCCGCACACCTTCTGTAGCTAGCAGCACAAGAGAAATATACATGCACATATGTCAAGACCCAACTTCCCAACCTTAGGGATCGTGATGGCATCTAACACCACACTTGCTAGGCAAGCCAATGTTAGAATTCAGTTAGCTATTTTCCTTTGATTATTTACTTAACCACAATCAAAAAACTTTAAAGTAAAGAATAATCAAATGATTTCCAATGAATAACTCCAAATATAATATAATAAACAAATAAATAAACCGAGCCACAAACTAATTAAATATATAACTCTAAGACTACCCAGGGTCTGGTGTCACAATTTATGAACTTCTAAGATTTACTACAAATAATGGGCTGAAAGAATAATGTAGCTGTTTTGAGAAAATATAAAACATTCTCTAAGAACTAAGAGAAGACTCTAGGGATCTGCAAATGCCGACATATATACCTCGTGTCTCCGAATGGTGGATGTCCGCTGCTAAAAATCTCTAACGCTGGCCAGTATCTGGATCTGCACAAAAGAGTGTAGAGTGTAGTATCAGTACAACCGACCCCATGTACTGAGTAAGTGCCGAGCCTTACCTCGACGAAGTAGTGACGAGGCTAAGGCGGGAAATCATAACTTAACCTATATATATATATATATATATATATATATATATATATTTCTATAATAAAGCAAGAAAACAATCCTACACAAACGAGAAAGATAAAATGCAACACTATATAAAATAAATCAGTCGCCTATTCCAGGCCTCAGCTGTAACCAAGATCTCACATGAATTTCCAAATTTCCAAACTTCACTTTAAAATAACCGCATGTGCATAATATGAGAAACAATAGAGTGTAACAGTAAATTTTTCAAATCTTTATATTAAAAGTCAGTAAACATAAATGTCCTCCATTATCACTTTCTTGTTGCGGCGTGCAACCCGATCCCGCCTGTCCACCCTTATCACTATCTTTTATCTCAACAGTTGTAAACAGAAAACTGTACTCCTCATAAAATTCATCAATATTATCTCAAAATGAAACCAACAGGAATATATATATCTCGTAAAACAATGTCAACCCACTCAATCTTTATGTACCATAATGAAACCAAGAAAACAACTAATACTTTTCCAAAAATAATTGCAACAAGACTTAACAACAAATTAACAAGCCAAGTAATCATAGAAACAACAATGAACATGAAACAATTAAAACATGAAGCAATTAAATTGGAAACAGGGAAAGGATCATGTAAGCAGACAATTTGGTGGTGCATAGATACTCGTCACTTCACCTATACACCACACACATGAAATTTCACATAACAATTAAGTTGGAGATTCCTATTCCCTCAAGTCAAGGTTAAACCAAGAACTTACCTCAAATTCGCCGGCCACTCACTGCTCAATTATAGCTTTTCCTTTTGAATTCACCTCCAATACACTCGAATCTAACAATAATTAACTTAATATCATTAATTTATGCTAAATGGAAAAACTTTACTGAAAATTATAATTTTTCCTAAGTTTTCTAAAAAGAAGAAGTTAAAACCCGACCTCGGGTCCGCTTGGTCCAGACTCGGGGTTCAGACCAGATTACGTTTACCCATTCACCCCCGAGCCCAAATATACAAGTAGTTTCGAAACCCGACCTCAATTCTAGGTAAAGATTCGATTTTTATAAAATTTCCTAATTCTAACGAAACCCTCAATTTTTACCATGAAAACTCTTGATTTTTGATTTAAATGTGATGAAAAACATTTGAAAATTGAAAGAGTAAAGTTTATAATTGATTACCAACAACTTGGGGATGAACTTTGGTGAAGAAAATCGTCCTTAGGGTTGTGTAGTTCGAAAATTATGAAGAAAAAGGGTTTTGTCCGTGTTTAAAATCGAATTTATATAGTTGGGAAGTCCTTCTATGCGTTCGCGTGGGCCTGCCCGCGTTCGCATAGCTTTAGGAACTGGGGCTCACGCGATCGCGGCCCAAAGGTGGCGTTTGCATAGTGTAACTGGGTTCCCCCTCCCCCAGATCCAATTACCATGTGCGTTCGCGTGGGGTTGAACGCGTTCTCATAGCACAAAAGGCGACCCCCTGAAATTTACACTATGCGATCACGAAAAGGGCTATGCAATCGCATAGCACTAATTCTATGCGCACCAGTAACAACAAAAACAACAACTTTCATAAGTGTAAAACATCCCGTGGCCTATGCGAAACTCACCCGAGCCCCCGGGGCTCTAAACCAAACATGCACGCAAGTCTAAAAATATTATACGGACTTGCTCGTGCACTCACATCATGAAATTAACATGTAAAGCTATGAATGAAACCTCAAAACTCATCATTTTTCTCAAGAACACTTAAAGTTCATTATTTCTCAACCGGACGTCCAAATCACGTCAAATAAACTCCATTTTTACCAAGTTTCACAGTTAGCATTTAAATACTATAACAAATCTGTACTGGGCCCTGGAACCAAAATACGGGCCCGATACCAATGGTTTCAAACATTAGTTCTTTTCTTTACTTCATTAATAATTCAACAAAATACTTTCTTTCAAAAATTGATTTCTAAGGCTTGGGACCTCGGAATTTATTTCTGGGCATACGCCCAAGTCCCATAGTTTACTACGGACATACCGGGATCGTCGGAACACAGATCCGGGTCCGTTTACTCAAAAGTTTGCCCAAAGTCAACCATAATCAAATTTTTACTCTAGAAATTACTATTTCTCATATTTTCACATAAAAGCTTTCCGGTTTCACACCCGGACTGTGCACACAAATCGAGATAGTTAAAATTAGTCTTCAATTAATCCGTCATCATTTATCAAATTGTGACGTCTTCAGTTTTTTGCTTTCCATAATCATCACTTTTCATTTATTGTCCCTTTGTTTGTTTCACTTCTCAAACCACTGATAAAGTGTAAACACATAGATGGACGAGCAGAAAAATAGAGTGAAGAGGAGACGGATAATAAAAGAAGCAAAAATCCGAGGAAACCTTGGCTCTTTAACCCCAAGATCACCAGCTGAAGCCTCAACCAAATTCGCTCAAAAACTGTCCAAAATCGGGATCAACAGGAATCCGAAATTTAGTAAAGGTAGGCGAGTTGTAGTTCTTTCTTTGAATTTATGCGTCGAGGTTGTTGGATTCATTGAGGTGCCATTGAGGTCGTTGATTACGTTTCATGGTCCGGGTCCCTACCGCCACTAACTTTTCCAGTTTGGAGTCGACTGATCAGAGTTCATCGTTGTATTTGTTTACTTCAATTTCTCAATTTAGGTTTATTCTTACCCGTACTCTTTTAATTTACTATCTCACATGTTTATTTGTGGCTTAGCTGAAGTATACATTTTGTTCTAGTTCATCTTGTCAATTTCTCTTATTTCCTTTAGTTTACTATTTTATTGTATGTTTTAAATACGCATACGACACTATTTGTTTTGTTAATTTGTGTTTGTGATAGCAGTAACTAGATTTGACATCGGCCCATGGATTTATTGAAATAAAAGAGAATAGGAATTGATACATATGGGCCGTATGATTAGGTATAAAAAATGAAAAAAAGTATTAAATAATTAGAGTTTAATATCTATTACATTGTTCTCTTTACTTAACCGCTAGTAGCATGTTTAGGCGGACCACACTAGGCTAGGCAAATATTAGGATGCTTTATTTATTTTTGGCGGTGAGAGGTCGTTCCCTTCAATTCATAATCCGGGGAATGCCCCGTAGACTTTGTATATATTTGTATCCGTGGTATGCCCCGTAGTACCATGTATTGGGAGGTTGTGACAAAACTCGTGAAAAGGTATAGTATATATTAGTGGTTAGGATTTTACTTTACTTTTTCTTTTTTCTATTTTCTTTTATTAGGTGTGGACGATCTCGAGCCTCTTGTGTGTTTATTTTCATTTTTTTGTGTGTTTAACCTCAATTTGAATATTTTAAAAGCCAACTAGATCGAGTACGTAACCGTGACTTTCACGGGACTCGGGGAATGCCTAACACATTCTCCCCGAGTCAAAGAAGACTTAGTTTTGAGTCCAAAGTGTTTTAAAAGGAAAATTTATTTCTAAAAAATGGTGACCTAACACACTGAAACCAAATGTCAGGTGGCGACTCTGATAATCTTTCGAACACAAATTTTTGTCACTATCAATTTGGAAACCCCTTTGAGATTTACATAATCTATTTTAAGAGGGTTTAGTGAGTTAGGAAAAAATGGGTGTGACAGCTCTGGCGACTCTGCTGGGGATTTTGCAGGTTCGAGCTGATACTTGATCTTGTTGGCTTTTAGGATATTTAGTTGAGGTGTTTGTTTTCTTTATTTGGTTTGTTTGACTTATTTCATGTTTTGTTGTTTATTTGTTTATCGCTTTTCCTTATGTGTTTATCGCTTTATGACTGTCATCATTTGCATAACCATGAGTCTTCTTTCTGCAACAAGTCTTGTAGTACGCATCACGTACACGAACTCTTTGTTGAGTCACCCTTATTTTAGGAGGGTTGAGAGGGTGTCAGACGTATGGAGTGAGTGAAAAGCATAAGCAACCACCATCGACTTTACGGTCCCCCGCATTGCCTTGTTAGTGAAACCCAAACGTAGGTCAGCCTTTAGGTCATTTTTAGTTGCATCATATCATTTATGACCAAGCAGGGCCCGGTCCTAGGTGCCGTGTCCTTTGTAAGAAACCTGTCTAAATTATATCAAATGGGCCCGCTGTCCCAAAATGATATTCAATCATCCTATGTGATACAAGTTGCATCTTTGAGGGTAGAAAGGTCATTTGGCGGACTAATGTTTGGGAAAGAAGGGTGAAAAATTAAGCAAGTAGGGCCCAATTATTTTTTTCTTTCACAATTTTTTCGAGAAAAGACAAAAAAAAAATGAAAATTAAAAATCCAAAAAGATTTTACATGTTTCATCATTGTTTTTCAAAAAAAAAAAATGTTCTTTTCCAAATCACTTTCTTTTTTCTCCCGTATCCAATCTTACCGAACTACGCAAACCTAATTTTCACCTTTCGGGGCGGGATACGTAGGCAGCTCACATAGGGTCCGGTCTTTTTAGTGAGTCTTAGGACCCATTTGGCCATAGATTTTGCCAAAACAAACTTGAGTTTTATTTGGCAAACACATGTTTGGCCATAGATTTTGCCTATATTTTGGCAAAATCCCAATAGCTGGTTTTGGGCCAAATTCTTAATACGACACATGTTTTTCAAAAATAAATTTGGGAAATATGTTTTAAAAACGTATGTCCAAACATATTTTCATCTTCAAGCCAAACTTCACCCAAAGTAGATTTTTCAAAATAAATTTGGGAATCTATGGCCAAATGCTAGCTTAGTTTCTTCGCTTCGCGGGGTCTTAACCAAATTTTGCATGTCTAGCCACGTTCGGCCACATTGACCATTTTTGCAAAGTAGGGATATTTTCGCAAAAGTGGTTTGTTATCCATGTCTTAGAGACCTGAGTCTACAACAAGGTGTCCTCTCAACTTTAAGGTCCATTCATGTTGAATTTACATGTCTAGCTGAAACGACCCGACCTGTTGTTTTGTGTTCTAGGACCCCGTGTCCCTAAATGAGACTTCCCGTAGTTGGTTTTACTAATTTATAACTTGCGGGGATGGTTGGTTCAAGGTTTGGGGGAGTTTGGAGTGGTATATGAACACTTAGTTCCTTAAGGTTGGCCTTAAAGGCCAAGTTTGACTTCGGTCAATATTTTTAGTAAATGATGACGGAATCGAGATTTGAAGGTTCCGGTAGGTTCGTATGATGATTTCGAACTTGAGCGTATGTTCGGAACGGGTTTTGGATGACCCGGGAGCGTTTCAACGCCAAATAGTGAAATATGATTCCTTAAGTTCAAAATTGAGGTTTGGAACATTTTTTGTGTTATCAAGGCCCGAATGGAATTCCGAGACTAGGAATAGTTCAGTTATGTCATTTATGACTTGCTCGCAAAATTCGGTGTCATTACGAGTAGTATAGGTAGGTTCGGCGTGTTGAAAGTGAATTCAAGAACTTAAAGTTCTTAAGTTGGATCCAAAAGGTTTTGGGGTATGATTTTTAGATTTAGAGTTGTTTCGGACGTTTCGAAGGCTCGAACGAGTCCATATTATGATTTAGGACTTGTTGGTATATTAGGACGGAGCCTCGGGTGGGCCCAAATGCCATTCGGACATCAGGCAAGGCAAAAACCAGCCTTAGAAGAACTGCTGGTGCACCAGATCTGGTGCGACCGCACCTGCGAAGGACCAGCCGCAGGTGCGATCAACGCCTCGTAGGTACGGCCTCGAAGGGGGCTGCCCAGTTCCGCAGGTGTGGGCCTTTTCCCGCAGAAGCGGAGCCGTAGGTGCGGACTCCCTTCCGCAGGTGCGACCACTGGCCCCCTTCCCATTTTCCGCAGGTGCGAGATTTTTCTCGGAGATGCGAAGACCGCAGGTGCGGTCCTCGAGCCGCAGGTGCGAAAACCCTTAAGGCAGTAAGGTTGTTTTAATACGGGACTTAGTCATTTTTGAACCATTTTCTTTCATCTTGGGCGATTTGGAGAGCTTGCAAAGGAGAGATTCGACCTAGCAATTGTAAGGTAAGTAATTCCTACCACAAAGTGAGTTTAATACTTGAATTCTTCGGTAGATTAACACACAAAATTTGTAGAAATCATGGGTTTAGCGTAAAATCTAGGGTTTTGATCCAAAATGGGAAATTATCAAGAAATTTGTTATGGAATCATGCAAAAACTATATAATATTGATCCTTAGGTTACGGGTGATTGTTTCCCTTGAAAATTTCCGGAATCCGAGCATGTGGGCCCGGGGTGTATTTTGGGATTTTGCAAATTAGGTTGAAATAATAATTTAAATAGGAGAATTGGGGACTTTTGAGCTTAGATTGATTTATTTATGTGATGTTTGGCTAGTTTCGAGTCCTTGGGCGACGAGTTTGGAGTTTCGGGCGCATTCTTGACCCGAAAAGTAGGCTTGAAATGAGGTAAGTCTCCCTTCTAACCTTGTAAGAGGGAATTGTCCTCGTAGGTGAAATAACGAATTTGTATGTTACTATTTGTGGGGGGATACGCACGCACGAAGTGACGAGAGTCCGTGCGTAGCTACTATTATGTTATGTTAGGGTAATTTAGGATTCACAAGCATGTTTTATATGCTGTATTTGTAATCTTAATGATAATTTAGGTTGCTAAATATCATCGAATTATTAAGCGAACATCTAAAAGGTTATATGCCTCCATGTAAATTAATTGTATTCCTCTGTAAGAATATTCTCTACTAAATTCCTGATTTCCTGTTGAATGTGTGTATATATACGTGTACCCGTGTCACATGTATGATTCGCGAGCAGGGTAACTCTACTATTATGTTGACCGCGTCACATGTACGATTCGCGAGAAGAATAATAGATGCATCTATGGTTCGAGCCGCTCGACCCTTCAGCAATGCACATTTATTATTTCGTTGTATCGGTCGTACGCTCACGACATGTTATGTGTTTGTTAACTGATTGGTGTTTCTGTGGTTATTTACCCGTTGAATATCCTGAAAATGAAACTAGTAATCTGTACGATAGAGGACTTGACACATAAAGGTAATTGTAAGGAAATTTGATGTTTCTGTCTTTATCACTTACTTATAAATGTCATTCTTGCTTAGCCTTATATTTAAAACATATTTTTTGGCCCTAGTAAGTGTCACGTCGACCTCTCGTCACTAATTCCTCGAGATTAGGCGGGATACTTACTGGGTACATATTGTTTATGTACTCATGCTACGCTATATACTTAATTGTACAGGTTCTGAGGCAGGTGCATCTGGGTATCAAACTGAAGCCCATCCCTGACTTACACTTGGTTTAGACTTCACGGTGAGCTGCTTCTCTGGACGACCTTCAGCAGCACTATGGAGCCTTTCTTTTGCTATTTCTGTCTATATTTTCCCAGACAGTAGGATAGACTTTCATTTCTTTTGATTTTACTCTACTAGATGCCTGTAGACTCGTGACACTAGTTCCTGGCACACACGCTAGTAGGCTATTATTTTGGAATGTAATTATTAAATCATGACTTCTTTTGGTCATATCAGCTGAAAGAATTTCCTAAGTTATTCGTTATTATTGAATTGCTTAAATTTAAATTAAGTAAATGTTGGAAAGGTTTTGGTAAAATAAAAAACTGAAACTAGCTAGTAGATTAATGTTGGCTTGCCTGACAGCGGTGTTGGGCGCCATCACGACCTAGGTTAGGATTTGGGTCGTGACAACATGGTATCAGAGCTCTAGGTTCACGTAGGTCTCACAAGTTACAGGAAAAACCAATAGAGTCTTGCAGATCGGTATAAAGACGTCTATATTTATCTTCGGGAGGCTATAAGGTGTTAGGAAATCTCTTTTTATTCATCTTCTATCATGCTATTGATGGTATACTAAATATCACTCTTCCATTCTCTCACAGATGGTGAGGACGCGCGCAACCGACGTTCTGGACCTGGGTGGGGCCGCTACCCCTATCGTCAGAGGCCGGGGGAGGGTACCGTCCCGAGGTAGGGGACGAGGGCATCCCAGAGCTGCCCCAGATGCACCGCTAGTGAATCCAGTAGAGGATCCCATCACTGAGGAGCAGGGTGAGGCGCCCGCAGCAGATCCATCCCCGTTGGACTTCATGACGGTGCTGGGATTTTAGGAGGTCAAGGGCCGTATGATGCAGTTTATGGACACCATGACTCAGGCTGGTTTTTCCAGCGGACCCGACCACATCTCAGGCGGGAGGGGGAGCACAGACCCCTAGTGCCCAGGCCGCAGGACATGCAACATCAGTTTATCTGACCCCTGGTATACTGCCCGTGGGTGGGGTCCAGTCGGTAGCAGCAGCAGTACATGAGCCCAGACTAGCTGTGGACGGCGATCTGCAGAAGTTGTTAGAAAGATGGACCAGACTATACCCTCCTGTTTTTGGAGGCGAGCGTCATGAGGATGCTCAGGACTTTATTGATAGTTGCAGAGAAAGACTGCACAACATGAGGATACTAGATGTCACACCCCAAAATCGAGGGACGAGACCGGCGCCTAACCGCGTGAAACCAGTCAAGCGGACCTGGATTGCCTTTACTACCCAACGTATTACCCCGTGTTCATAACGTACATTATTCCATATGAGTTAGCCAATTTAGATTCAAAGTACACTTTACAACATAATTCCATTTTTCCTTTTTTAGTTTTTCACAATAGATACTCCAAAATATAAAAGTTACATACATTATTTCTGATTTGCGATCCATAAGTACGAGTGAGTACAACTACCGCCTACAGTATACATATACATATACATATACAACCCACACAGTGTCTACGGAACCTCTAAGAGTTCTTAGGAGTTTTACATCACTTGCCGGCAACACGGCCTCGGCTATGCCTTTAGAACATAAGCGAAAGAGGATAGTATAATCCACACGCAGCCCCGAGAGGAAGAGGGGCTCACCAAAACTGCTGAGGAGATGAAGAGGAGGCACCACTAACGGCGGGTAGAGCTACCTGCTATGGAACCACCTACATCCATATAAAAGATGTAGCGCCCCCGGCAAAAGGGACGTTAGTACTGTGGAATAGTACTAGTATGTATGTACAAACTTTACCTTAAGTACAATCAAGCAATACACAGATAAGAGACAGTTAATGGAACCAACAAGTATTGCAAAGAAACAGAAACAACGACAATCAAGAGTTTCATAGATTCTCCTTTCAACACCACCATATTCAAAAGTTTCACAGATTCTCATTTCAACACAACCACATTTCACCCTTATTACCTCGGCCACCCTTATTACCTCGTCCACCCTTATTACCTCGCCCACCTTTATTACCTCGTCTGCCCTTATTACCTCGTGTTGCGGAGTGCAACCCGATCCCACCAGACAATCACATTTCATAACAACAATCACCAACAAGTAAATCACAAGGATTTTCATTACAAGGAACACAAGTTCATATCGACAATTCGCTATGTGGACTCAAGGCACGATGATTCTCACCAAGCAGAAATTCATGTACACGGTGTTTCCATAATCGTTCAACTCAGTTACATCACTTCACAATGCCATTTTTCATTACTTACCACGCACAATTTTTATCCATTATATACATTCCCACACTTGGGAACATTAACATTCTTTCATTCATTAACACATACTTTCATATCGATACCCTCGAGCATTTAACGGGCTTTGCACATAATAAGATAGGCACAACAAACCACTTTTCAAAATCTCAACTAGCATAGTAGTCAACAAGTCAATCCCGAAATCGATCTCTCTAGCTGGCGGAATTCCAGGAAGCTCATCCGTAAACACTTCAAGAAACTCATTCACAACCGGCACAGACTCGGGACCAGGCACCTCTGAAGTGGTGTCCGCAACCCGGACCAAATGATAGATGCATCCTTTCCTGATCATCTTGGAGGCTTTAAGATAGGAAATAAACCTGCCCTTCAGCACAACATCATCCCCTTTCCATTCAATAACGGGCTCGTTAGGAAATTCGAGCCTCTTAATTCTGGTTCGACAGTCGAGTTTAGCAAAGCACGAATAAAGCCAATCCATTCCCATGATTACATCAAAATTTAACATCTCCAACTCAATAAGATCGGCCGTGGTATCTCGACCACGTACCGTAACAACACAATTCCTATAGACTCGCGCGACCGTAATAGAATCACCAACCGGAGTCGATATTGAGAACAACTCATGAAGCTGTTCGGGTTCTATCCCAAAACTCGAAGCATTAACTGGAGTAACATATGACAAAGATGACCCCGGATCAATAAGAGTATAAACATCAAGCAATAGGACAATAAGAATAGATGTGACAACATCTGGAGAAGCCTCCGCACTCAGGCGACCACTCAAAGCATAGAACCGAATGGGTCCCCCTTGACCCCGTGATCTACCCCTAGTTGCATCGCGCTCTACTGGAGCTGGAGGGCGTGCTGAAGATGCAGCGGCTGAAGAACTGGACGACTGAGCATTTCCCCTACCTGTGCCCTGACTGGGCGCACGACAATCCCACTGGATATGACCTCTCACTCCGCATCTGTAGCATACTGAAATATCCAAGTAACATGGATCAGAATGGAACCTCCCACAGTTAGGACATGGGGCCCTCCGCTGCTGCTGAAACCTCCCACCAGAACGACCTGACTGGTGGAACCTCCTGCTATCTGAACTGGGCCCAAAGCGACCTCCCTGCTGATAACTTAGCCCTGATGGCGGCGCACTAGCTGAGGACTGAGCATAGGACTGAGATGGCCCTGATGACCCTCTCCCAAGGGCTGATCTCCCACCTCCAACTTAGCTCCCAGGGTTTCCCGCTGACCGGGCCCTACTACTACCCTCTCTCTCCATTCTTATTTTCAATTTTCGGGCTTTCGTAGCCTGGGAAAAACCCACAATCTTACCATAGTTCATATCTGAATGCAAAACAGCTGTAGCAGCCTCATTTACAACCAAGGGACCAGGTTCCTGAACAAACCGACAAACTCTGGCCTCCATAGTCGGCATCATGTGGGTAGAATACTTGGACAAGCGGACAAACTCCATATGGTACTCCCACACACTCATATGGCCCTGCTTAAGGACCTCAAACTCTGCAGCACGGGCTGCCATGACCTCGGCAGGAAAGAAAGGATCCATGAAAGCATCTACAAACTCGACCCACCTCGCCGGAGGGCTCCCCTCTCCACGGGAACTCTCCCACATCTCAAACCACAAATATGCTGCTCCCTTTAGACGATAGGAAGCTAACTCAACTCCCTCTGTTTCATTAGCCTTCATAACCCGGAGGGTCTTGTACATTTCATTTACAAAAGCTTGAGGATCGGCCTCTGGGTCAGTGCCTGTGAACTCTGGAGGGGCTAACCGCAGAAATTGGTTGACCCTAGAATCTGAATAATCCCCTTGCTCGCTAGAGGACGCAGGGGCAGCCTGTGATCTTTGGGCCTGGGAGGCCACTAGCTGAGTCAACATCTGGATAACTCCCCTAAGGTCTCCATCAGAAATTGTGGGACCAGAAGCTGGGACTGAGGAAGGATCAAGAACATCAGCGGGAGGGATTTCAGTACCCTCCGCTGGAGCAGGAATATGAATAGACTGTCCTGGCACAGCGGGGTTAGGCAGATTAAAGGTCGGGAATCATTCTCACCCCCGCCATCAGATAAAGGATTCATGGCCACACTTGGGGTGGCATTGGCCTCTAGGCTGAGTCGAGCCCTCTTCTTGGGCGCCATTTACTAAAAATTGGGACTATGCGCGAGTTAGATAAAGATATTCTCACCTTTCACTTCATCGCACGATACATAGTAACAATGAAAGGGTATTTTTTTAAATGTCCATGCAGCCCCCTACTTATAGATGTGGTCGACAACACACCAATAAGAAGGGCTCTACTAGACAAGGCTCCGAGAAATCCTAGGACACTTTTAAAACCTTAGGCTCTGATACCAAGTTTGTCACACCCCAAAACCGATGGACGAGACCGGCGCCTAACCGGGTGAACCCAGTCAAGCGGACCTGGATTGCCTTTCCTACCCAACGTATTACCCCGTGTTCATAACGTACATTATTCCATATGAGTTAGCCAATTTAGATTTAAAGTACACTTTACAACATAATTCCATTTTTCCTTTTTTAGTTTTTCACAATAGATACTCCAGAATATATAAGTTACATACATTATTTCTGATTTGCGATCCATAAGTACGAGTGAGTACAACTACCGCCCACAATATATATATACATATACATATACAACCCACACAGTGTCTACGGAACCTCTAAGAGTTCTTAAGAGTTTTACATCACTTGCCGGCAACACGGCCTCGGCTATGCCTTTATAACATAAGCGAAAGAGGATAGTATAATCCACACGCAGCCCCGAGAGGAAGAGGGGATCACCAAAACTGCTGAGGAGATGAAGATGAGGCACCACTAACGGCGGGCGGAGCTACCTGCTATGGAACCACCTACATCCATATAAAAGATGTAGCGCCCCCGGCAAAAGGGACGTTAGTACTGTGGAATAGTACTAGTATGTATGAACAAACTTTACCCTAAGTACAATCAAGCAATACACAGATAAGAGACAGTTAATGGAACCAACAAGTATTGCACAGAAACAGAAACAACCAAAATCAAGAGTTTCACAGATTCTCCTTTCAACACCACCATATTCAAGAGTTTCACAGATTCTCATTTCAACACAACCACATTCCACCCTTATTACCTCGGCCACCCTTATTACCTCGTTCACCCTTATTACCTCGCCAACCCTTATTACCTCGTCCGCCCTTATTACCTCGTGTTGCGGTGTGCAACCCGATCCCTCCAGACAATCACATTTCATAACAACAATCACCAACAATTAAATCACAAGGATCTTCATTACAAGGAACACAAGTTCATATCGGCAATTCACTATGTGGACTCAAGGCACGATGATTCTCACCAAGCAGTTTCATGTACACGGTGTTGCCATAATCGTTCAACTCAGTTACATCACTTCACAATGCCTTTTTTTATTACTTATCACGCACGATTTTTAGCCATTATATACATTCCCACACTTGGGAACATTAACATTCTTTCATTCATTAACACATACTTTCATATCGATACCCTCGAGCATTTAACGGGCTTTGCACATAATAAGATAGGCACAACAAACCACTTTTCACAATCTCAACTAGCATAGTAGTCAACAAGAAATTTAGGGAGTGAAGTATTACGCCTCAACACAATTGGACAGTCAATTCACATATCCTCAAACAAAGTACACATACCGTATGCTCGGACACCAACAAGAGGATTCTACAAAGGTTAAAGTTAGCCATACATACCTGAAGTCGGAGTTCCCTTCTAATTCCTTTTCCCAAGTCACCGGACCGTCAAGAAACGTCAATCTAATTCATAATGTAACACATTCATCTTAGAATTGGGAATCATGAACACAATTAGAACTCGCCTATGCATTTATCGAATGCTATGAGACCCCTCAGATTACCAACCCCTTCTTTGTGAATATTTACTCTAACCCACTTCCCTTTACTAGATTGTGACAATAAATGAACATGCATGCAAGGTTCTTCACTTTCATCTTCAAGAACCCATTTAGGGGAGTGCTACTATTAACCAAAAATCTGAAAATTTAAGGGAAATGAGGTGGGGACTTACCTGTTAGAATGAAGAAGAAGATTACTCGAAATTCCTAGGCCTGAGTGATTTTGGAAAAATCAAATTGATGAAGAATGAGCTTTCTCTCTCAAGAACCCTCTCTCCCCTCTCTCTATTTTGTTCAGAAATTCCTTAAAAATGAAGGGGAGGGGTGTTTTATTAAACAGGGGGTCGGGTTTTAAATTTAGAAAATAGGAGCCCCGACACAGAAATGCGGTCAGGAATGCGATCGCATTCCTGCTATGCGGTCCGCATTCCTGTCGCATAGTTGGCCCTCAAATGGGACCAAATTGGAAAACAATCTGCCCAGGTATGCGACTACTATGCGGTCCGCATACCTGTTATGCGATCGCATAGTGCGTCGCATAACTTCCTTCGCAAGAACCGTGGGGAAAGAATGTGACAACTACGCGGTCCACATACCCAAAATCCGAGCGCATTCTGGGCCGCATAGTTTTCCTCAATTTGGACAGTATCCTGTCCAGGTATGCGGCCATTGTGCGATCCGCATACACGTTATGCGATCGCATAGTGCGTCGCATAACAACACAATTCTGGATTTTTTTTTTCAAGTTTCGGGGTACTTCTTATTCAAAATAGGTCCGTTTTAAGAGTTTCTACAATTATAACAACACAGGGACCTATTCGGGCATTATTCTAGACATAGAATTTTACGGGTCTTTACACTAGAGTCCCATGGAGTTGACTTCACTACTTTTCAGCTAGAGGGCAGAGCCTATAGATGGTGGCCGTCTTACATTCTTGGTAGACCAGCGGATTCTCCTCCCATCACTTGAAAGCATTTCACTCAGCTATTCTTGGACAAGTATACACCACCCTTTGAGAGGGAAGAGCTGCAGTATCAGTTTGAGCAGCTGGAGCAGGGTCAAATGTTAGTGACCGACTACGAGGCTAGGTTTTCTGAGTTGTCTCGTCATGCCCTTATAATACTTCCTACTGACGCAGATAGAGTGCAGAGATTTGTAGCTGGGTTGCACTCAGGTATTAGGGCCAACATGGCCCGAGAGGTGGAGATGAGGACTCCTTATCAGCTTGTAGTAGAGATTGCTCGCAGGATTGAGGGTTATCGGTAGAGGAATAGAGAGTAGGGGCAGCAGGATAAGAGAGCTCGGTTTTCTGGGGATTTCAGAGGTGCTCCAGCCAAGGATAAAGGTCTGTTTGGTAGGTCCCAGCCTAGTAGGCCCCCATATTCATCACCCCCATCACCTCCTCGAGGTGCTCTGACGAGGCCTTATTTCAGTGCTATGCCGGAGAGTTCTTATCGCCCACAAACTATTCAGGGTTCCTCCGGTGGGTATTCTGGTCATCATGGGTCTTCTAGACCTTATTTTAGTGCTATGTCAGAGAGTTCATATCGTCCTCCAGCTATTCAGGGTCCTTCAGGGCAACATGCTATGGTGCCGAGAGGTTGTTATGAGTGCGGGGATCCAGGACATATAAAGAGGACTTGTCCTAGGCTTAGGGGCAAGGCAATGCAACAGAGTCACCAGTCTATGATTTCAGCACCGGCGGTCCGGCCACCCAGAGATGGAGGGTAGTCTAGTAGGGGTCGTCCTAGAGGTGGAGGCCAGCAGGGGGAGCCTAATCAGCCTCTGTCCAGTCAGGTGAGGTCCAGTCATCCGGTGCTCCATCTAGATTCTATGCTTTCCCGGCCAGTCCAGATGTAGTGGCCTTAGATGGCGTGATCATAGGTATTATTTCAGTATGGGGTAGATATGCATCAATATTATTTGATCCAGGATCCACTTATTCATATGTATCATCCTTGTTTGCTCATTTCTTGGATATTCCTCGCGAGTCCTTGGGTACTCTTGTTTTTGTGTCCACTTCTGTGGGCGATTCTGTGGTTGTGGACCGGATTTATCGGTCCTGTGTGGTTATATTCTGTGGGTTCGAGACCAAAGTGGACCTCCTATTACTTGATACGATTGATTTTGAGGTCATCCTGGGCATGGATTGGCTATCTCCCTATCATGCCATCCTAGATTGCCATGCCAAGACTGTTACTCTAGCCATGCATGAGTTGCTGAGATTGGAGTGGAGATGTTCCTCAGTTAGTGCGGCCAGTCAGGTTGTTTCTTTCCTGAAGGCTCGATGTATGGTCGAGAAGGGTTTTTTGGCTTATCTTGCTTATGTGCAGGACACCACCGCCGAGTCCCCGATGATTGATTCAATGCCGGTAGTTTGAGAGTTTGCTGATGTATTCCCTGCAGACCTTACAAGCATGCCACTAGATCGTGACATTGATTTTTACATTGACTTAGCCCCAGACACCCAGCCTATATCTATTCCCCCTACCGTATGGCTCCGAAGGAATTAAAAGAACAACTGGAGGAATTGTTAGCTAAGGGGTTTATCAGACCGAATGTATCGCCTTGGGGGTGCTCTAGTGTTATTTGTGAAGAAGAAGGATGGGACTATGAGAATGTGTATTGACTACTGCCAGTTGAACAAAGTTACCATCAAGAACAAGTACCCGTTGCCGCGTATCGATGATTTGTTTGACCAGTTGCAGGGGGCTCGGGTGTTTTCTAAGATTAATTTGAGATCGGGGTACCATTAGCTGAAGATTCGGGACTCGGATGTTCCGAAAACTGCCTTCTGTACGAGATATGGACATTATGAGTTCCTGGTGATGTCCTTTGGCTTGAGTAATGCCCCAGCAACATTTATGGATTTGATGAACAAGGTGTTCAGGCCTTATATTGATTCTTTTGTCATTGTCTCACGTAGCCTGGGGGAGCACGAGCAGCATTTGAGAATTGTGCTCCAGACTTTGCAAGAACAAAAGTTGTACGCTAAGTTCTCCAAGTGTGAGTTTTGGTTAGATTCTGTGGAATTCTTGGGACATGTGGTATCCAGAGAGGGTATCAAGGTGGATCCTAAGAATATTGAGGTAGTTAAGAGTTGGCCATGCCCTACTTCAACGACAGAGATCAGGAGCTTCTTGGGACTGGCAGGTTATTACTGCCGGTTTGTGGAGGGGTTTTCATCCATTGCAGTTCCTCTGACTAGATTGACCTAGAAGAATGCCCTATTCCGATGGTCCGACGGGTGTGAGGTGAGCTTCCAGAAGCTCAAGAAAACATTGACCTCAACACCAGTTCTAGTGTTGCCTTCCGGTTCGAGAATATATACAGTTTATTGCGATGCTTCACGCGTTGGGTTGGGATGTGTGTTGATGCAGGAAGGGCGAGTTATTGTATATGCTTCACGTCAGCTGAAGGTTCATGAGAAAAATTACTCTATGCACGATTTGGAGTTGGCGGCGTTTGTTCATGCTCTTAAGATTTGGAGGCACTACTTGTATGGGGGGCCTTGTGAGGTTTATACAGACCACCGCAGTTTACAGCATTTATTCAAGCAGAGGGATCTTAATTTGAGTCAGCGTAGGTGGCTTGAGTTGCTGAAGGATTTTGACATTACCATTCTTTATCATCCGGGCAAGGCGAATGTTGTTGAAGATGCCTTAAGCAGAAAGGCGGAGAGCATGGGTAACTTCGCTTTCATTTCATCAGAGGAGAGACCACTATCTTTGGACATCCAGTCCTTGGCTAATCTCCTGGTGAGAGTTGGACCTTTCAGAGCCCAACCGAGTTCTTGCACGTGTGGTGGCTCAGTCTTCATTATTAGGGGAGATCAAGGCTTGGCAGTATGATGATCTGCACTTGGTAGCCCTCCGGGAGACAGTGTTGTAGGGGGATGCCAAGGAGGTTTCTATTGGCGAGGATGGTATTTTGAGGCTTCAGGGTCGCTTATGTGTCCCTAATTTTGACGGCCTGAGGGAGAGGATTCTAGAGAAGGCTCACAGTTCCTGGTATTCTATTCATCCTGGTGCTACGAAGATGTATCGTGACTTGAGGCAGCATTATTGGTGGAGGCAGATGAAGAAGGACATAGTGGAGTACGTGGTTAGATGTCTAAATTTCCAGCAGGTTAAGTATGAGCACCAGAGGCCAGGAGGCCTACTCGAGCAGATGCCTATACCTGAGTGGAAATGGGAGCGCATCACTATGGACTTCGTAGTTGGGTTGCCTCGGACTTTGCAGAAGGTTGATGCGGTTTAGTTATTGTGTACAGGTTGACCAAGTCGGTGCATTTCATCCCAGTAGCTACTACTTATACTTCTGAGAGGTTGGCCCAGGTCTACATTCGGAAGATAGTTCGATTGCACGGTATGCCTGTGTCCATTATATCAGATCAAGGTCCTCAGTTCACCTCGCACTTCTGGATAGCAGTACATAGTGAGTTAGGCACCGGGGTAGAGCTTAGCACAACATTCCACCCTCAGACCGACGGGCAGTCGAAGAGGACAATTCATATATTGGAGGACATGCTTAGAGCATGTGTGATTGACTTCGGAGGGCAGTGGGACCAGTTCTTGCCTTTGACCGAGTTTTCTTATAATAACAGCTATTAGTCCAACATTGATATGGCCCCATTTGAGGCCTTGTATGGTCGACGATGTCGTTCTCCCATCGGGTGGTTTGAACCTGGCGAGGCTAAGTTATATGGAACCGACCTGGTGAAGGATGCTTTGGAGAAGGTAAAGTTGATTCAGGAGAGGCTTTGCACAGCACAGTCCAGATAGAAGAGTTACGCGGATCAGAAGGCGCGTGATGTATCATTTATGGAGGGCGAGAAAGTTCTGCTGAAAGTCTCGCCGATGAAGGGCATTAGGAGGTTTGGAAAGAAGGGCAAGCTGAGCCCAAGGTTTATAGGCCCATTTGAGGTGTTGAGGCAAGTTGGGGAAGTTTCTTACGAGCTTGCTTTACCTCCCAGTTTATCACGAGTTCATCCGGTCTTTCATGTGTCCTTGCTCTAGAGATACCACGTCGACTTCTCTCACGTGGTAGATTTCAGCACCATTCACCTAGATGAGAGATTGGGTTACGAGGAGGAGCCAGTTGTTATTATTGACAGGCAGGATCGCCATTGAGGTCTAAGAGAGTTTCCGCCGTAAAGGTCCAGTGGAGGGGCCAACCAGTTGAGGAGGCGACTTGGGAGGCCGAGGAGGACATGCGGAGCAGATATTCACAATTATTCAGCACTCCAGGTATGATTCTAGACCGGTTCGAAGACGAACATTTATTTAAGAGGTGGAGAATGTAACGACCCAATCGGTCATTTTGTGTTCTAGGACCTCGTGCCCCTAAATGAGACTTCCCGTAGTTGCTTTTACTGATTTATAACTTGCGGGGATGGTTGGTTCGCGGTTTGGGGGAGTTTGGAGTGGTATAGGAACACTTAGTTCCTTAAGGTTGGCCTTAAAGGCCATTTTGACTTCGGTCAACATTTTTAGTATACGACCTCGGAAACGAGATTTGAAGGTTCCGGTAGGTTCGTATGATGATTTCGGACTTGGGCGTATGTTTGGAACGGGTTTTGGATGACCCGGGACCTAGAAATAAATCTTCCTAAGGCGGATGTTCTTCCTGTCAATCTTTGAACCTCTTTTTTATTTGTTAAAATATCAGGTATTTCCTCTATAGCTTTTATTTGAGCTGGATTTACCTCTATTTCTATGTTACATACAAGGAATCCTAAAAACTTACCTGATTGTACTCCGAAAGCACATTTTTCCGGATTGAGCTTCATATTATACATGCGTAAGATATCAAAAGTAGTAGAGAGATGCTGGAGATGATCTTCCGCTTGTGTTGACTTTACAAGCATATCATCAATATAAACTTCCATTGTCTTTCCTAAATGTTCTTGGAACATTTTAGTCACTAACCTTTGGTAAGTAGCTCCTGCATTCTTTAAGCCAAAAGGCATGACTTTATAACACTAAGTCCCCCTGTTAGTAATGAAGGAGGTTTTTTCCTCGTCTGAGGGATCCATTTAAATCTGATTATAACCAGAGTATGCGTCTAGAAAACTTAATAATTCGTGACCTGCAGTAGCATCAATCATCTGATCTTATGTGGTAAAGGAAATGAATCTTTGGGGCATGCTTTATTTAAATTAGTATAATCTACACACACCTTCCATTTGCCGTTCTTTTTAGGTACCACCACTGTGTTAGCTAGCCAGTTAGGATACTTTACCTCTCGTATGGAACCTATGTTCAAGAGTTTTTGGACTTCATCGTCAATCACTTGATTCTTGAACGTTCCTTGCTTTCCTTTCTTTTGTTTAACAGGTACGAATGATGGATCTTCATTCAGTTCATGAGTTATCATTTCTGGTGGAATACCTATCATATCTGAATGGGACCATTCAAAACAATCCGCATTAGATTTTAAATAATCGATTAACATACCTTTTTGCTCGGGGGTTAACCTCTCTAGCAATCTCGTGCCAACATACAACCTTTTCTCGGTCTTTTGTTCAGACAACAGAACAACCTCGAGTTCTTCCGCGGTTGTTTTGATATGCTCATCTTCTTCTGGTTCACGAATGAAGTCTTGTCTAGAATCTATGTCTGCGTGATCCAACATATTTTCGATGATAATAGGGCTTGTCTCGCTAGTGTCTTTTCCCGTACATGTTTGAATGTTCATTTCTTTTGTACATGATTGATCAAAGATTTTTTCCGTACCTGTTTGGTCATTGGCTTCCATTTGGAAGACTCCAACATCTCCCGTATCTTTTTTGTTGTGAAGTGCTATCGAGTTTATATTTCTGGAAGTTTGTTGGTCACCTCTAATTTGTCTCACTCCCCATTCTGATTGGAATTTTATCACCTGATGTAAGGTGGATGGGACCACTTTCATATCATGAATCCATGGTCTTCCCAAAATGACATTGTAAGCCATCTCTGTATCAATGACTTGAAATTTTGTGTTTTTGACCACTCCTTCAGCGTAAGTATTAAGTTCAATCTCTCCTTTGGTTATCACTGTAGAATTATCTAACCCAGATATGGCTCGTGCCTTTGGGATCATTTGATTTTCCACTAGCATTTCTTCCAAGACTTTTATCAAAATGATATTGACTGAACTTCCTGGATCAATCAATACTCTTTTAACGTTAGTGTCATGAATAAGTAAAGATATTACCAGCGCATCATTATGAGGAATCATCAGTCCACCAAAGTCTACATCATCAAAGGTTATTTTGTCTTCATTTGGATCTTTTCAAACTCGCTTTCCATGGGTATTTGTGATCGTTGACTCTAATTGACAAACTATTCCATTTACTTCCTCTGCTCCATGTATCACGTTAACAGTTCGCTTTGGAGAGGGAGGCTTTGGAGGCTCTTGCTTGTTCTTCATGTATGCATGTTTACCTTTATCACTAAACAACTCTGTTAAATAGCCCTGTTTTAATAAATCTTCTATTTCACCTTGTAAAAATCTACAATCTGCGGTTCTGTGTCCATGATCATTATGGAATTCACACCATTGATCTGGATTTCTCCTATTTGGATTTGACCGCATCTCTTTGGGCCTTTGACTTTGTCTCCCATATTTCTCAGTATTGAGACAAGTTCGGTAGTGTTTACGTTAAAGTTACGGTCCTCAATTCGGGTATTACCTCTGGACCGTTCATCTCGATCTTTCCAGGATCTAGAAGAGGATGAGTCTATATCTCTTCCTGACGGTCTAGTATTTTTGAACCTGGGACGTGTGTCTCATCCCAAGGGTCCTAGGTAAGGATCGTACATGTTTTTACCTGATCTTTTCTCCGGATCTGGACGTCAAGATCTGGAATACTCCTTGTGTTTTGATCGAGCAATGATATCTTCTTCTATTCTGAGTTTAGTACCATACCTGTTGTATACATCATTCCACGTCGTAGCTGGAAATTCTCTTAGATTCTCCTTGAGATGTCTCGTGGCTTCTGAGCTTTTATCATTTAAGTTTCTTGCAAATGCCATGGCTGCCCAATTATCAGGCACCCTGGGTAATTGCATTCTTTCTCGTTGAAACATGTCTACAAACTTCACGGAGTAACTCTGTGTCTCCTTGCTTTATCTTGAATATGTCTTCCATTCTTTTCTCAACTTTTTGTGCACCAGAGTGTGCTTTTATAAACGAATCTGCAAGCTCAGCAAAAGAATCAATAGAATTTTCAGGGAGAAGAGAATACCAGGTTAAGACTTCTTTTGTAAGTGTTTCCCCAAATTTCTTGACAAGGACTGATTCAATCTCTTGTTTTGTTAAATTATTGCCTTTTACTCCAGTAGTGAAAGCAGTCACATGATCACGTGGGTCAGTTGTTCCATCATATTTAGGAACATTAGCCATTTTGAACTTCTTGGGTATAGGCAAGGGCGCTGCACTTGGCTTCCAGGGCTGTTGAGAATATCTATCAACGCCGATGCCTTTGATAATCAGCGGTACTCCAGGGATTTGCTTAATGCGATCATTCTGTTCTTTCATTTGTTTTTGCATAGTTAGCAATAAATTTTGTAATTCAGAGTTATTAGTCATACCTGGTCTTGCTTCAAGAGATTCATTTGGAGTGTCCCCCCTGGCTGAGTTTATTAACCCAGACTGAGGATTGTCCGCGATGATTGTATTATTTGGAGGGGGTGTTAATGGTGTTGGTGGTGCTTGTGGTAATCCTCTTGCAAACTCTTGCAAAGCTTGCCCCACATATTCAGCAATCATTTGCTTTATTCGATCCTGCTCTATCGTTTGCTCATTATTGTTATGATGATTATCGGATCTTTTCGGGGATGACTCCCTTGAACCTCGTGGGGTTCCTTGAGGAGTTGGAACTGGGGTTCCATTTTCCTGCTGGTTGTTGTCGTCATTATTGTTGTTATTGTTGTTGTTGGAATTCGACATAGTTTAAAGGATATCGATTGGAAAATAAACTATGATTATCAGATTCCCGGTAACGGAACCAATTTGTTTAACCAAAGAATTAGATTCCTTGACCAAAGCTATTTAAGATGAACTCGGGTTACTGATAATCAAGAAAATAATACGATAAATAAAGGAAAATTGAGTAATGAACAATATTGTAGTATGCGAAAAGTAAAATCGATTGTATTCGAGAATTCCCCTCCCAATGGGTTACATTTCTTCCCTTTTATATAGGGATTTCCTAGTATAACGTTTTGGTTCCTGTAATGATTGCTCATTAATAGCTAATTATTACATTAATGAGGCGTTACAAAGGATCATCAAAGGATAACCGTAACTGCTGTATATGAGTTACGCAACGTATAAGTCATTAACTGTTGATTCTCGAATTTGTCCGCAGCTTCGTTTGGGTTCATTATGACCGTGTCTCTTCCTCTTCAGTTGGCTTCCCGTGTTTGATGCACTCGTGAGTTTATTTACCATGCCTCTTTATCTCGTACTTTCTTATAAAATTATGTCCATCTGTAGCGCTTTCCTTGGTCCACGTAGCTGGCTGAGTTGTCAAGGACTTGCTTACGTGTGAGACTCTTTTTTACCAATACAATAGTGTCCCACGGAATTTATATTCCTTGAGGTTTGTTGATCGCCTCAAATATGTTGAATTCCCCATTTAGAAGGGAATTTAATTACCTGATGCAAGGTAGATGGTACTGCCTTCATGTCATGTATCCATGGCCTCCCCATGATTACGTTGTAGGCCATGTCAGTATCAATGACTTGGAACCGAGTATTTTTGTTTACTCCTTCTGCATAAGTACTAAGTTCAATTTCCTCTTTTGTTATGACAGTAGAGTTGTCAAAACCAGATAAGGCTTGTGCTTTTGGGATTACTTGATCCTCCATTAACATTTCTTCCACAACTCTTGATAGGATAATGTTAACTGAGCTACCCGGATCAATAAACACTCTTTTTACGTTAGTGTCATGTATAAGTAAGGATATTACCAGTGCGTTATTGTGTTAAAGCATTAATTCACTGATATCTGCATCGTCGAACGATATGTCGTCTGCTTCCATGTCTTCACGAACCCGTTTCCCATGTGTAACTGTGAACTTCGTGGTTCTTTTGCAAATTACTCCGTTTACTTCCTCACCTCTGTGTATCACGTTGACTGTTCGTTTTGGAGATGGTGGTTTTGGGGGATTCTGCCTATTCTTCATATATGTCTGCTTACCTTTTTCACTAAATAATTCTGTTAGGTAGCCCTGTTTTAACAATTGTTCTACCTCACCCTACAAAAATCTGCAATCCGACGTTCTGTGCCCATGGTCATTATGGAATTCACACCAAAAGTCTGGATTCCTTTTATTTGGGTTCGACCTCATTTCTTTGGTCCATCTAACCTTATCGCCCATATTTCTTAGTACTGTAATTAGTTCAGAAGTATTTACATTGAAATTGTGGTCTCCAATTCTTGTGTTACCTCTGTGTCGTTCATCCCGATCCTTTCTGGATCTTGATGAGGATGAGCCCGTATCTCTGCTTGACGGTCTATATTCTGACCGAGTATTTTCGAACCTGGGACGAGTTTCTCGTCCCGAAGGTCCCATGTAAGGGTCGTACCTGTTCTCCTCTCTGGTTCAGAGCGTTTGGAACTAGTGCGATCTTCAGCCCTTGATTTGGCGATGGTGTCCTCTTCTATACGTAACTTGGTACTATACTTGTTATAGACATCGTTCCATGTCGTAGCTGGGAATTATCTCAGGCTTTACTTGAGTCTTCTCGTGGCTTCTGAGCTTTTATCATTTAAATTGCTTGTAAATGCCATGGCTGCCCAATTGTCAGGTACCCTTGGTAACAACATCCTTTCTTGTTGAAACCTGTCTACAAATTCACGAAGTAGCTCCGCGTCTCCTTGTTTTATTTTAAATATGTCCTCCATTCTTTTTTTGACTTTTTGCGCACCGAAATGCGCTTTTATAAAAGAATCTGCAAGCTCAGCAAAAGAATCAATAGAATTTTCACGGAGAAGAGAATACCAGGTTAACGCTCCTTTGGTAAGTGTTTCTCCAAACTTCTTAACCAAGACTGACTTAATTTCTTACTTTGTCAAGTCATTGCCCTTCACTCTAGTGGTAAAAGCAGTCACATGGTCGTGTGGGTCAGTTGTCCCGTCATATTTAGGAACATCAGGCATTTTGAATTTTTTGGGAATAGGCAGGGGCGCTGCACTTGGCTTCCAAGTTTGTTGAGAATATCTATCAACGTCAATGCCTTTGATAACATGTGGTACTCCAGGAATTTGTTCGATTCCATCGTTTTGTTCCTTCACCTATTTCTGCAAGGTTAGTAATAAATATTGTAACTCTGGGTTATTGGACATACCTGGTCTTGTTTCGAGGGGTTCGTTGGGAGTTCCCCTACTTCCTGAGTTTGCTAACCCAGATTGAGGATTTTCCACAGTTATGGTGTTGTTAGGAGGTGCTGTAGGTTATGCGGCCGGTAACCCCCTTGCAAATTCTTGTAAGGCTTGGTTTACATATTCTGCAATCATTTGCTTCACCTGATCTTGTTCTCCTGTTTGATCGTTACCATTGTGATTGTTGTTGGATATCTCTGGATAATGTTCCCTTGAACCTGGTGGAGTTCTTGAAGGTGATGGAGTTACATCCCTTTGTTGGTTGTTGTCGTTGGTGTTCGACATAGTTCAGAGGGTATAGTTTGAAAGTAAGAAAAGATTATCAGATTCTTGGTAACGGAACCAATTTGTTTAACCAAAGAATTGGATTCTTTGCTCAAAGCTATTTTAAGAAGAACACGAGTTTCTGATAACCAAAGAATAAACTAGTAATTGTAAGTAAACTTGTAAATGGAAAGCAATAAGATGCACAAAAAGTAAGTGTGTTGCAGTAGTAGTTCGAATGTTTCTCACAAGTTATATTTTACTCCCTTATATAGGAAATTTCTTAATATAACGTCTACCCTTTTCAGTGATTGAGCATTAATGACTAATAATAACATTAATGTAACGTTATGATGATTAACCGTAACTGTTGCGTGAAGGTCGTGCAACGTCTGGCTCATTAATTGAAGATCTCCGAATTTGCCCTTTATACTGCCCGGATTCACTCTAACCGTGTCTCTTCATCTTCTCAATCAGGTTGAGATTCCCGTAGCTAATTATCCCGTGGGTGTGCTATTCCGTGTCTCTTTGCCTCGTATCTCTTCATAGAGTCTTGTCCAGTTGTCGTGTTTTCATTACTCCACATAGATTGCTGAGTCACCACATTTTGTTACACGTGTGAAGCTCTTTTTTACCAATACAGGCCCGGAGGTGTATTTTGGGATTTTGCAAATTAGGTTGAAATATCATTTAAATAGGAGAATTGGGGACTTTTGAGCTTAGATTTATTTATATATGTGATGTTTGGCTAGTTTCAAGTCCTTGGACGACGCGTTTGGAGTTTTGGGCGCATTCTTGACCCGGAAAGTAGGCTTGAAACGAGGTAAGTCTTCCTTCTAACCTTGTAAGAGGGAATTGTCCTCGTAAGTGAAATAACGAATTTGTATGCTACTATTTGTGGGGGGCTACGCACGCACGAAGTGACGAGAGTCTGTGCGTAGCTACTATTATGTTATGTCAGGGTAGTTTAGGATTCACAAGCATGTTTTATGTGCCGTATTTGTAATCTTAATGATATATTAGGTTGCCTAATATCATCGAATTATTAAGCGAACATCTAAACGGTTATATGCCTCCATGTAAATTAATTGTCTTCCTCTGTAAGAATATTCTCTACTAAATTCCTGATTTCCTGTTTAATGTGTGTATATATACGGGTACCCGTGTTGCATATATGATTCGCGAGCGGGGTAGCTCTACTATTATGTTGACCGCATCGCATGTACGATTCGCGAGCGGAATAATAGATGCATCTATGGTTCGAGCCGTTCGACCCTTCGGCAGTGCACATTACGCTCACGACATGTTATGTGTTTGTTAACTGATTGGTGTTTCTGTGGTTATTTACCTGTTGAATATCCTGAAAATAAAATTAGTAATCTGTACGATAGAGGACTTGACACATAAAGGTAATTGTAAGGAAATTTGATGTTCCTGTCTTTATCAACTACTTATAAATATCATTGTTGCTTAGCCTTATATTTAAAACATATTATTTTGGCCCTAGTAAGTGTCACATCGACCTCTCGTCACTACTTCTTCGAGATTAGGCGGGATACATACTGGGTACATATTGTTTATGTACTCATGCTACGGTCTGTACTTAATTATACAAGTTCAGAGGCTGGTGCATCTGGGTATCAGTCCCGAGCCTGTCCCTGACTTACACTTGGTTTAGACTTCACGGTGAGCTGCTTCTCTGGACGACCTTCAGCAGCACTATGGAGCCTTTCTTTTGCTATTTCTGTCTATATTTTCCCGGACATAAGGATAAATTTTCATTACTTTTGGTTTTACTTTACTAGATGCATGTAGACTTGTGACACTAGTTCCTGACACACACGCTAGTAGACAATTCTTTTGGAATGTAATTATTAAATCATGACTTCTTTTGGTCATCTCAGCTTGAAGAATTTCCTAAGTTATTCGTTATTATTGAATTGCTTAAATTTAAATTAAGTAAATGTTGGAAAGGTTACGGTAAAAAAAAAAAATGAAACTAGCTAGTAGATTAATATTGGCTTGCCTGACAGCGGTGTTGGACGCCATCGCGACCTGGGTTAGGATTTGGGTTGTGACACTAGCCACTTTTGGCCACATCGGCCATTCTTGCAAAATAGGGTCATTTTTGCAAAAGTGTTTCAATGACCCATGTCTTATGATCTTGAATCCAAAACTAGGTGTCATATTACTTTAAGGTCCATCGTTGTTGAATTTGCATCTTTAGCCACCTCTGGCCATATCAGTCATTTTTTGAAAAATGGGTCATTTCTGCAAATTAATTTTAGGCCATGATGATTGGTAGTTTGAATCCATATAAGCCTTTGTGAGGCATTTTCCATGTCTTAGACTTGAGGATACTTTTATGTTTTAAGTCTGTCATTCATGTTGTCTTTTATTTTCTAGTCTTGTACAGTAGTGTCGAGTCTTTTAAGTGGCGTCGGAGTCTGTTATAGTCTAGTTGAGTTCATTGAGTCTTTTGTTATTGTATTTCCTATTTTTTATGTGAAAACCAAAAAAAATTATTATAAATGAAAAATCCTAAAAGATTTTTGTTTTTAGTTTATTTTGCCCATTATTTTCCAGAACTACGCTTGGTCTTATTCATGTGGAACATGATACGTAGGCAACCTACATAGGGTTCGATCAAATCATTTAAAAAAAATAAAATAAAAGAGAGATGAAGCTGTGGGATGTGAAAAATGAGAGGAAATTGCGGTATGCAAGAAAAGAGCGATAATCATAAAGAATAGAGAGGAAAGAAATGAGGAAACAAGGAGCGCAAGAGAGGAAATGAAGAAGAAAAGGGCAAGGAGAGTAAAATTGGGATGATGCCATATGACCTTCGGACCCTTGAAGTCATTTTCTAACCTATAATTGTGACTATGCGCATTGCATATAATATGATAATATTTTATGTTAAATGCCCTAACGCCAACATGATGACTTCACTTTGTTCCTCTTTGTTATCTTCATTATAACATAAGGGTGGTTGGTTTGTGGTTGTTAAATTGGTAACTCTTTCCTACAACAAAAGTTGAAAGGCAATGGAAGAGGACACCTGAGTTGAGTTGGTTGATACTGGTACCCAAAAGCAATTGGTTGAATGGGACACTAGGTTGGTTGAAGAGTTAAGGATGTTAAGAAAACACATGGCGGGCATGTATCAAGCTTGGATGGGTGGGAAGGCACCACCCCCGTCACCACCTAGCTTCCTAGATGCTACCCTTACCCAAGCTCCAACCATAATCATCCACCATACTCTCTAGATTTTACCGCTTATCACAACTTTCCCAACCTTCCTAATAGCTCCATTGTTCGTCCTCCTCCAACTACCTTTCTTAAAAATATCCCTCATTTCATATCCACTACCTCCACGATCATAACTTCTCAACAACCTCTCCTCAGGTCCAACAGTGAACACCAGTTCAACCCTCTTGATGCCCAATACTACCCCAGAGCTGGCCCACCAGGTCCCGGACTCATATCATCATACCTCTCAGAATGAGCCTCATGTTGAGAATGAAAAGTTCACAAGGAAAGAAGAGCGATATGAGATATCCAGAAAGCTGAAAGGTATAAAGCAATCCTTAAAGAAAATGCAAGGGAGGGGAAATCACATTAACGTGTCTTACAATGACTTGTGTATGTTACCTGATGGTCATCTTCCCGTGGGGTTTAAAATGCCAAATTTTAACTTGTATAACGAATGTGGAGATCTAGTAGCCCATCTGAGGGGTTATTGTAGTGAAATGAGAAGTTTTGGCGAGAAAGATGAGTTGCTGATGGCGTATTTCAGTGAGAGCTTGAGTGGGGAAGCCTTGGAATGGCATACACATCAAGATGTCAGTAACTGGTACGCATGGGATGACATGGCTCAAGATTTGTTTTGACACTTTCAGTACAATATAGACATTATCCCACACCGCTCCTCCCTTTCTAAGATGGAAAATAAGCCCAGTGAGAGCTTTAGGGAATATGGACTCATATGGAGGGAACAAGTTGCCCGAGTCTATCCTCCGGTTGATGAAGAAGAAATGGTTAAGCTTTTCCTACAAGCTCAAGGATCCACCTACTTCAGTCATTTGATCCATGCTTTGGGTAAACCTTTCAATGATGTGGTAAAAATGGGGGAGATGGTAGAAGAAGGAATCAAGTCAGGAAAAATCATGAGCTATTCTGCATTGAAAGATACTACAGAAGACATTCAGAATATCTCAGTGAACTTGGGGGGAAGAAGAGAAATAAAAAAGATGTTCTGGAGCCCCGCCAACGACAAGATCCAGTAGGCGTTCCTGCTCAACACTTTCAGCCTCGATACCGACCCCATGAATATCCACGTACTCCATATAATACTCCCCAATTCTACCTTTATCCAAAAAATCCCCAAAGTCATAACTTACCTTCCCACTACTCTATCCATAATGCACCGCCATATGCTCCAAATCCACAGGACCCGTAATGGTGTGCACTACCTCCACATATGTCTTACCTTCCTCCTCAAGCATGTCAACCACCTACCCACAAGAGGTTCCAACAGAGGCCGGAGTACAAAATGAAAAGGCAGCAACAAAGAGAAAGGTCTTTCATTCCCATTGGATATTCATATGCTATTTTGTTCCAAAGGTTGAGGCAATTGGACATGTTGAAGCCGATTCAGATAAAAATGCCGAATCCCCTGCCATAGAATTTTGTTTTTTCTCAAAGGTGCGCATATTGCTCTAATGCCCCGGGGCACAATATAGAAAAGTGTTGGCATATGAAAAGAGCAGTCTAGAAGCTTATTCATGTAGGTGACATTACCGTGCAAAATCCCGATGCAGCGGATACTAGCAAAAGTCCATTGCTTGTTCATTATGAGACTCATATGGTGGGGATGGTTTGTGTTGAAAAGGAATATGAGAACTCTTCTGAGCTCCTTGGAGTGCCACTTGCCGTGAAATTTTCTATGCTATCAGTCTCGGTTCCAGAAGTTGATCTTAAGAACGAGTTGGCAAAGAGGACCCAAAAGAAATCTGCTGAGGTTAATATGATGGAGACTTGTGAAGGTCATAGTAATGACGATGTGAGACTCAGTGTCTAAGATATCAGGCTTGGTAATTGGAAAGGCGCTCATTTCTTGGTTAGTCAGGGGAGTCTTGGTGGTTTATTTTGTTGTCATTTCTGTTGTCTGGGTTATTTCAGGGTTGTAATCCGGATATTGTCTTATGACTCAAACCCATCTATCCTTTTATTTTTCTTAGTCCGTTTAGTCTGAGTAACTCGTTTAGTGTCGTCTAGGTTTATTTCAGGGTTGTAACCACAATTTAGTTTGTTTGTTTGGTTGTTCAAACCCTTTCACCGTCTGTCTAATGCAATCTCCTGTTTTCTTTTAGTTGTAGTGAGTTTTTGTTAGCTCTCTTTTTCTTTTATAGTTCTTTTCATGTTGACTCTAGTGACATGACATGTATGCGTAATTCTCAGCCTGGTCTTGAAAGTTAGTCTAATCATGAAACAATGAAACAAGTTTTGAAGGTGACAGAGACATTTGAGGGAAACAAGTAGAGATTTGGACATTTTGAGATCATTTAAATCCCGAATTGTGTGAAACTGGGGCAGATAGTTTAGGGAGTTAAGAGGACGATAAGAAATTGTTACAAGAGAGTGCGTCCCAGACAATTTGAAGCAAGAAACTTTGAGTTAAAGTGTATCTCAAGTTACAAGATAAAGCCAAGAGAGTTTGCTCCAAATTAACGGAGCACATCCATTGTGAAGAAGAGATCACACAACGAGAGTTCTGTACTTGAAAAAAGGCACTCAAGAAAAGTATAAGGAATATAAGTGATATAAATACCAAAGTTGCAAAAGAAATGATGTGCATGATCTTTCTTTTTCATCTTCAAGTTGTATGTGTTGTACTTGGCATTTCAGGGATTGGGAGGCCCTCTTTCAGCTACCCAAATACTTTGTACCATTTCTTGACCTCCCCTCTTTTGGAATCGAGTTAGAGTCATAAAAAAAATCATGTCCCATAAGGTTTGTTTTAGAAACTTCATTCCAGAAGAAAGTTTAAAAAAAAAATCAGGTCATGTCCAGAAGGAAAAAAACAAAAAAAAAAATATAACAGCAACAAAGAGTAGTCTTTTGAACTACGTTCGACCTGATTCTTGTCACCACAAAATATGTAGGCAACCTTATGGTTCGGTCGCACCAAAAAAAATATTTCATAATCCCACGAAGTCTGAGTGGGGCAGTTCTTCTTAGAAATCCCATCTTAAAAAAAATCAAATACTCTTGTATTATGGGCCTTTATGATATACTTTCTTTCAAACCCTGTCCAAAAGCCACATTACAGTCCAAAAAGGACCTTCTAAATAATCTTTGAGAGTGCCGAGTTAGACATGCCAGGAGCATATGATATTTTTACCATGGTTAATGTCCTGCCATCTGTAGAATCCGAGCTAATAAGAAGAAAAGAACAAAATGAGAGAGTCTTATCGGTGAAAGTCTTCATAGGCACCATAAGGCGACAGTGAGTTGAGAAAAAGAGCAAAATGAGGGAGTCTTGATAGTGAAAACCCTTCGAGAACTACAAGTCGAATAAGGATCATGAATCAGATAGGATATCGGAGCATTGAAGCCTAGTTTCACGTCATAGAGGTATAACAAGAGTTGAACATTAGACTTGCCTAATAGATTAGGCTGCCTAATCCAAAAATGCATGCCATGGTCTTAGAGTTGGTGTCAACATCTGATAATTTCTACTTTGTAGTTTTCTTGTCAGATATCATCTCTTTCCATTGTCCCTTACTCTGTTCCTCTTGCTTTGTTAAAGTCCTCATTTTGAGTCCGTTTGGTCAAAACAAGTGAGAAATGACTTCGAAATTTGCTACCAACTTTCCAATTGCACAAAGCAGAATCTGGCTAGCACATCAAAGCGACATAAGTCAGGAAAGAGCAATATGCGCACTGATTTGATAACAATTGACGTGTTTCGTGATTCATGTGAAATGCAAAGGTCCAGAAATGTCAATTCATGAGCAAGATGCAACAGAGAAAGGGTATATGGCTCGAATAAATCAGAGGCATTTAGCTTAACGTCTTGGGAGTGAAGTTCTTCCAGGGTAGGGAGAACGAACGATGTTGATTGGCATAAGGCCCCTAGTCTAATTCTAAAGCATTCCCTCTTCTAAGAACTTCAGCCAAAAGGGAGTGATGTGATTTACAGGTGGGGAGAATGAACGGGATATAGAGGCCTATACTGGTAAGGTATGTGGCCCTAAAAAGGATTATGAAATGCATTTCTTAAGGAAGGTTGAAAGAATTGATTCTCTCTCGTGAGGAGTTCCAGCACGGTATAGAGCTTAAAGAAAACACCAACCTCGCTACCTACCGTAGCTACACTGAGCCGACCATAGAAAAATGGCGCCCTCAGAGGAAGGCTGTCGAGTGATAAAGCACATGATTCTGCCGTTAGTGAGAAGCAAGTAAACTCTATAGACCTAAACTAAAGGAGCTGGTCAAGTTCGTTCAGCTTGAGGGATAAATTACGTGGCTGACCTGCCAGTCCATCAAATATCGTAGTTTATCCTTAAGAGCAGGAGGTTCCTTGTGTGAAACTTAGATGTTGAAGCACGCACCCTTTCTTTATCTTATGTTATGGGTAAGACATTGATTGGTGAAGCATGCTTCGATTTGCTTCTAGCTCGGTAATAAGAGAGAGAGATTGGCATCGGAGAACAAATCAAATGACGAAGGAAATACCACTGATTCGTCGAGAATCTACACCCAGTACTGGTAGACAAGAAGCTAGCAACTGTCTTTTCAGTTCTGGTCTGGGGAAGGCCGATCAAAGAAAGGACTCCTATACTGCCTGGTGTTGATTCGACTTTGTGGTAAGGTTTGACAGAAAAGTGGTTAGCCAATAACAAGCAAGGACTTTCGATTCGAAAACAAGGTTAATCATGGAAAGTAAAAGAGCAATCGCCCTCAAAGTCAAGGCCACAAACCAACCACCATATTTTAAACTCACAAGTTTTCTTTGTTTGAAACAGGGACGAAGACTGTGTCCAAATAAAAGCTTGGAAGCTTGAAGCTTTCAGGTGTCATGCCCAATTTTGTCAGCACAAAGGTTGTTTGAGATTTTTTTACCTCCTAGACATCCCCTAGTTGAGAAGATCATTACCTCTCAAGAATTTGACCTAGTTTAGAAGAACCGTACCTCCTAGGCAATCTCCCTAGTCGGAAGAGTCTTTAGCATTCCTTTAGTTCAGGGGTCCCGCCTAGAGAATATGGTCATGTCTTAGTTTTCTTAAGTTGTTAATCTTTTGTTTTTCTTGAATTCAGGGGTCCCGCCCGGAGAATAAGGTCAGTTTTCTAATTTATCTGAAGTTGTTAATCTTTATTTTTCCTTTAGTTTAAGGGTCCCACCTGGAGAATAGGGTCAGTTTTTAGTTTCCTTAAGTCGTTAATCTTTAGTTTTCCTTAGGTTTAGGGGTCCCTCCTGGAGAATAGGGTCAGCTTTAGTTTCCTTAAGTTGTTAATCTTTAGTTTTCCTTCAGTTCAGTGGTCCCGCTTGGAAAATAGGGTCATTTTTTATTTTTTAAGTTGTTAATCTTTAGCTTTTCTCGAGTTCAGGAGTCCCGCCTGGAGAATAGGCCAGTTTTTAATTTTTAAGTTGTTAATCTTGAGCTTTCTTTAAGTTCAGGGGTCCCGCCTGGAGAATAGGGCCAGTTTTCAATTTTGGTAAGTTGGATAATCATTAGTTTTCCTCGAGTTCATGGGTCTCTTCTGGAGAATAGGTTCAATTTTTAGTTTAGTCAGACTCAATTTATTGTTTTCCTCAAGCTCAATCTCAATCTCAAACCTAGGAGACACACTTCCTAGTTTGGGTCATTTCAGTTCATCCCTAGAAGACGCACTTCCTAATTTGAGTCGTTTGAGTTCATCCCTAGGAGACACATTTCCTAGTCTGGGTCTTTTATGTTATTTTTTGTTTTAGGAGACACACTTCCTAAATTGAGATTTTACCCCTAGGAGACGCACTTCCTAGTTTTGGGTCATTTAAGTTCATCCCTAGGAGATGCACTTCCTAGGTTGAGTCATTGAAGTTTCACCCCTATGAGACGCACTTTCTAGTTTGGGTCTTTCAGGATATACTTTTAGGAGACACACTTCCCAAATTGATATTTCACACCTAGGAGACGCACTTCATAGTTTGGTTCATTCATTTTTTAGCCGTAGGAGACGCACTTCCTAATCTGGGTCTTTCAGGTTATTTCTTTAGGAGACTTACTTCCTAGTTCGGGTCGTTTGAGTTCATCCCTAGGAATACACTTCCTAGTCTGGTATTCAGGTTTTATTCTTAGCAGACGCACTTGCTAGTCAAATATTCTCTATTTTACTCGCATGAGAAGCACATCCTAGTCGATTATTTAGTTTCACTCTCATCATTGCATCAATAGCATATGTGATTTACAATTTTGATAACAACTCACAGATCTTCCTACTGCAAACTAGGGCAGAAAATTTTGTTTGTTGTGTTGTTTTGATTGAAGGCACCCACCTGGAGAACGAGGGTCAATATTTCAGAAACCGATTTTAAGTTCAAGAAGCATCAGGATCCCGCCTGAAGAATATGATCAATTTTCAATTTTCAAGATCAAGAGGCATCAGGAGCCCGCATAAAGAACATAGCCAACTTTCATTTTCCAAGTTCAAGTTAGAGAAGCATCAGGAGCCCGCCCGAAGAACTGGGTCAATGTCACGACCCAAATTCCCAACCTTAGTGATCGTGATGGCGCCTAACACCACACTTGATAGGCAAGCCAATGTTATAGTTCGCTTCACTATTTCCTTTGATTAACCATTTAAACATGATAAAATAATTTTAAATAAACTTACTCTAATGGCTTTCAATGCATAATTCCGAATATAAAGAAATAAATAATTTAATAAACCGAGCCACAAACTAATTATATAAATAAATTAAACCACCCCAGGGTCTGGTATCACTATTCACGAACTACTAAAGAATACTACAAGTACTAGGCTGAAAGAAATAGTGTAACTGATCCGATTATAATAAAAAATATTTATAAAAGTAGGAGAAGACTCTCGGGATCTGCGAACGCCGGCAGATATACCTCGTGTCTCCGGAAAAGTGGATACCTGCTACTAAAAATCTCTAACGCTGGCTGGTACCTGGATCTTCTCAAGAGAGTGCAGAGTGTAGTATCAGTACAACCGACCCCATGTACTGAGTAATTGTCGAGTGTAACCTCGACGAAGTAGTTACGAGGCTACGACGGGGCATTAACAATATAACATGTGACAATAATATAGGTAGCAAGAAGGAAATCTAAAACAAATAAATAACAACTGCAACAATAATTAAAATAACTCAGTCGCCTTTTCCAAGTCTCAGCTATAACCAATTTTCACGGAATTTCCAAATTTCCAAACTTTAATTTTAAATAAAAGTAGTGAAAAAATATGAAGAATAGTAAAATAAAACATTAAGTTTTTCAAATCTTTGTTTTCTTTGAAAATCAGTAAAAACATAAGTGTCCTCCCTTATTGCTCCTTGTTGCGGCGTGCAACCCGCTCCCCACCTGTCCACCTTATTGCTCCTCCCTGAATATATATCACCCTTATTGCTCTTGTTGCGGCATGCAACCCAATCCCACCTGTCCACCCTTATCACTCCTTGTTGCGGCGTGCAACCCGCTCCCCACCTGTCCACCTTATTGCTCCTCCCTGAATATATATCACCCTTATTGCTCTTGTTGCGGCATGCAACCCAATCCCACCTGTCCACCCTTATCACTCCTTGTTGCGGCGTGCAACCTGCCCCCACCAAACATATCATATCAGTTTATTTATAAATTTTTGCAATTCAGGCCAAGCCTTTCACAACACTTTTGTCTCAACAATTATAAACAAAAAAACTATATTTTTCTCATAAACTTCATCAATATCATCTCAACCATGAAACCAATAGGAATATAAATATATATCTCGTAAAACAATGTCAAACTGCTCAACCTTTATGTACCACAAGGAAACCAAGAAAACAACCAATACTCTTCCAAAATAATTACAACAAGACTTAACAATAAAGTAACAAGCCAATTTGTCATATAAATAATAATGAACATAGAATAATTAAGACATGAATCAATTAAATTGGAAACGGGGAAGGGATCATGTTTAACATACAATTTGGTGGTGCACAGATACTCGTTACCTCACCTATACACCACACACATGCAAATTCACATAACAAATAAGTGGGGATTCCTATTCCCTCAAGTCAAGGTTAAATCAAACACTTACCTCAATTTCGCAGGCCACTCACTGTTCAATTATAGATTTTCCCTTTTAATTCACCTCCAATACACTCGAATCTAATCGTAATTAACTTAATATCATTAATTAAGGCTAAAGGAACTAACTTTATTGAAAATCATAATTTTTTCCTAAGTTTTCTAAAAAAAAGTGAAAACTCGACCCCGGGCCCGCTTGGTCTAAACTCGGGATTCGGACCAAATTACGTTTACCCATTCACCCACTAACCGAATATACCAATTAGTTTCGAAATTCGACCTCAATTCGAGGTAAAGATTCGATTTTTACAAAATTCCCTAATTCTACCCAAACCCTCAATTTTTATCATGAAATTTGTTAGTTTTTGATTTAAAAGTGATGAAAAACAATGAGTAATTGAAAGAGTAAAGTTTAGAATTGATTACCAATGACTTGGGGATGATATTTGGTGCAGAAATTCGTTCCTAGGGCTGTGAGGTTCGAAGATTTGAAGATGAAGAAGTCTGCCCGTTTTTAAAAGAGTATTTATATGGCTGGGCAGTCGACCTTCGTACATGCGGTGCTTGGGTCGCACCTGCACTTTCGCAGGTGCGGATAAATGGTCTCACTTGCGAAAATGGGCAAAGCCGCTAAGGGCTGCACCTACGGAGGAGAATCCGCTCCTGCGGAACTAAGTTCGCACCTGCGAAAAAGGAAGGGGCTGGGCTGGACTGGACCGCACCTGCGACCCTTGGCTCGCAGGTGCGGGCACATCAGAACTGGTGCACCAGTAGTGATTTTCCAATCTTTAACACTCCGAAACCTACTCGAAACTCACCCGAGCCCTCGGGGCTCCAAACAAATCATGCACACAAGTCTAGAAACATCATACATACTTGTTCGTGCGATCAAATCATGAAAATAACACGCAAAACTGTGAATTAAACCTCAAAACTCATTATTTTATTGCGGACCTCGCGGGATTGTCAGAACACGGATCCGGGTCCGTTTACTCAAAATATTGACCAAAGTAAACTATAATCAAATTTTAACTCCCTAAATTACTGTTTCTCATATTTTCACATAAAAGCTTTCCGGTTTTACGCCCTGACTGCGCACGCAAATTGAGGTATTTAAAATTAATTTCTTATGGCTATTAGGCCTAGAACGTAGTCTAAATTCATAAAATGACCCCTTGGGTCATCACAATCAACTTTTAATTTTCAAGATCAAGAGGCATCAGGAGCCTGCCTGAAGAACAAGGTCAACTTTTATTTTCCAAGTTCAAGTTTGAGAAGCATCAGGAGCCAGTTTGAAGAACATAGTCAACTTTCAATTTTCAAGATCAAGAGGTATCAAGAGCCCGCCTGAAGAACAGGGTCAATTTTCAATTTTCAATTTTCAAGTTCAAGAGGTATCAGGAGCCCGCCTGAAGAACAAGGTCAACTTTCAATTTCCAAGTTCAAGAAGCATCAGGTGAATCCCTCCTGAAGAACATGTTCAATTTTCAGTTTCAAGTTTAAGTCAAGTAGTAGGAACCCGCCTGAAGAATAGGGTCAACCTCTAGTCTTTAAGTCAAATCAGAAGTAGCATGAGCCGCCTGAAGGACAAGGTTTTCAAGCTCAAGTCAACTCCATGTTCAAGTTTATTTCAAGTGCAAGCAGCAGGGTGCCTGCTTGAAGAATAGGTTCAACTTCCAGTTTTTTTCAAATTCAAGTAAGCAGGATGCCCACCTGAAGAATGGGTGAATTTTCAGTTTTATGTTGAAGGATCAAGTAGATATTCAAGGAAGATTCGATACAAGAAGTAAATAGGATCTTGTATCTTTCTTTTAGTTTTGATGTAAGTTTTCCTTTTATTTTGATGTAATGGCAGGAACCACGGGCCGGAACCTCGACCGCACCTTAATCGGCTCTCTGCCTCGGTATACTCCATCACTTCATTCACTTCTGAACTACACGTGGCCTGGTTCCTTTATAGCCAAGGATATGTAGGCAGCTCAGATACCAGGGCTCGGTCACATTCTCTTTTCTTTTAGTTTTTGGTCTCTCTAAATAAGGGCCGGGTAAAATAACCTGTCTTGTCGTTATTTGTCTGAAAACTCTTCATGTTTCCAGTCAAAGAGGGACAACTTTAGACATGTAATTTTTGACCCTCGCCAAGATCTTACACATTTTAGCGTTTAAATATTTAATTTAGGTCTAATATCCCAATTTTAACTAGTTTTGACTCTTTTACTTTATTGTATAACAAAAATAAAAATTGCAAAAATATTTCCTTTTATTTAGCTAATTAATATTTTATCTAGTTACTTTTACTTTATCTACCATTTTAAAATTAAAAGAATATAAAAATATTATTTATATTTTATTTTTCAAAAAAGATAAAGAAGAAAATTTGTGATTAATTTTGTCTCGGTTTTATATGAGAAGACCATCATTTTGAGCTTGACTTGGTCCAAAAGGGGCCCAAATTCGGCCAAGCCCAAATCCCTAACCCTTAAAACCCTACATCCCTTTCCCCTTTTAAAAAAGAAGAAGAAGGGAGGAACCCTAGAGGGACCCCAGCCGCACTCCACCTCCCTCCAACCTTCTGTCGCTGTCCCTCACCACCTTAACCTTCAGCCGCCGGCCACATCTTCTCTCCAAATTCATCCTCCACCCACACCTAACACCGCTCGTCTTTTGACCTTAGCCTAGTCGCCAGACCTCCTAACTACCTCCATCGCCGACCACCTCTTCACTACCCCCATCTTTCCCATATCCACGCCACATAGCCCCAGACCAAGAAGCAGTAGCCACCGCCCAAACCTCCACCCTTTAGAGAAAAATGAAACTTACTCTTCTCCCAAAAATTAGCGGCCGCCGGACCAGCTGCACCAAAACTCCTCATTGTCGTTACCACTCCAAACCACCAAAAATCAGCCGCCAGACACCTTCTGAAGCTAGCCGCACACCTTCTGTAGCTAGCACCACAAGATAAATACACATGCACATACAAAGCTACTTCCATAATCATCACTGTTTTGATTTTGACGTCTTCAACTAATCTGTCTTCATTCATCAAATTGTGACATCTTCAGTTATTTTGCTTTCCATAATCATCACTGTTCATTTATTGTCCCTTTGTTTGTTTCACATCTCAAACCACTGATAAAGTATAAACACATAGAGGGACAGTAAGAAAAACAGAGTGTAGAGGAGATAGATAAAAAAGAAGAAGCAAAAATCAGAGGAAACCTTGGCTCCTTAACCCCAAGATCACCAGCTGAAGCCTTAGCCAAATTCGCTCAAAAATAATCCAAAATCGGGTTCATCGGGAATCTGAAATTTAGTAAAGGCAGGCGAGTTGGAGTTCTTTCTTTGAATTTATGTGTCGAGGTTGTTAGATTAATTGAGGTGCCATTGAGGTCGTTGATTACATTTCATGGTCAGGGTCCCTGCCGCCACTAGCTTTTCCAGTTTGGAGTCGACTGATCAGAGTTCATCGTTGTATTCGTTTATGTCAATTGCTCAATTGAGGTTTATTCTCTTAGCTGGAGTATAGATTTTGTTCTAGTTCATCTTGTATGTTTCTCTTATTTCCTTTAGTTTACTATTTTATTGTATGTTTTAAATACACAAATGACACTATTTGTTTTGTTAATTTGTGTTTGTGATAGCAGTAACTAGATTTGACATCGACCCATTGGTTTATTTAAACAAAAGAGAATAGTAATTGATATTTGGATGCATATAGGCCGTATGATTAGGCATAAAAAATGAATTTTTTTTTAAAGAATTAGAGTTTAATATTTATTACATTATTCTCTTTACTTAACCGCTAGTAGCATGTTTAGGCCGACCAAACTCGGGTAAGCAAATATTAGGATGCTTTATTTATTTTTGGAGGTGAGAGGTCGTTTCCTTTAGTTCATAATCCGGGGAATGCCCCGTAGACTTTGTATATATTTGTATCCGGGGTATGCCCCGTAGTACCATGTATTGGGAGGCCGTGACGAAACTCGTGAAAAAGTATAGTATATATTAGTGTTTAGGATTTTACTTTACTTTTTCTTTTTTCTATTTTCTTTTATTAGGTGGGGACGATCTCGAGCCTCTTGTGTGTTTATTTTCATTTTTCTGTGTTTTAACCTCAATTTGAATGTTTTAAAAGCCAACTAGATCGAGTACGCAACCGTGAATTTCATGGGGCTCGGGGAATGCCTAACACCTTCTCCCTGAGTCAAAGCAGACTTAATTTTGGAGTCCAAAGTGTTTTAAAAGGAAATATTATTTCTAAAAATGGTGACCAGACAGAACGAAACCAAATTTCAGGTGGCGACTCTGAAAATCTTTCGAACTCAAATTTTTGTCACTATGTCAATTTGAAAACCCTTTTGAGCTTTACATAATATTTTGTAAGAGGGTTTAGTGAGGTAGAAAAAAAGGGGTGTAATAGCTCTGGCGACTCTGCTGGGGATATTGCAGGCTCGAGCTTATACTTGATCTTGTTGGCTTTTAGGATATTCGGTTGAGGTGTTTGTTTTCTTTATTTGGTTTGTTTGACTTATTTAATGTTTTGTTGTTTGTTTATTTATCACTTTTTCTTATGTGTTTATCGCTTTATAACTGTCATCATTTGCATAACCATGAGTCTTCCAGTCAAGACTGTTGCGTACATGAGTTACTTGAGGATACTTTTATATTTTGAGTCTGTCATTCATGTTGTCTTTTATTTTCTAGTCTTGTACAGTAGTATCGAGTCTTTTAGGTGGTGTCGGAGTCTGTTATAGTCTAGTTGAGTTCGTTGAGTCTATCGTATTTCATATTTTGTATGTGAAAACCAAATTTCTTTTTATTATAAATGAAAAATCCAAAATGATTTTCGTTTTTAGTTTATTTTGTCCATTGCTTTTTCAAAACTACGCTTGGTCTGATTCATGTGGAACATGATACATAGGCAACCTACATAGGGTTCTATCAAATCATTTAAAAAAATAAAAATAAAAGAGAGATAAAGTTGTGGGATCTAAAAAATGAGAGGAAATTGAGGGATGCAAGAAAATAGTGATAGTCATAAAGAAAAGAGAGGAATGAAATGAGCAATCAAGGAGCGCAAGAGAGGAAATGAAGAAGAAAAGGGCAAGGAGAGTAAAATTGGGATGATGTCATATGACCTTCGGACCCTTGAAGTCATTTTAGAACCTATAATTGTGACTAGGTGAATTTCATATAATATGATAATATTTGCTGTTAAGTGCCCTAACGCTAACATGATGACTTCACTTTGTTACTCTTTGTTATCTTCATTATAGCAAAAGGGTGGTTGGTTTGTGGTTGTTAAACCGGTAACTCTTCCTACAACATAAAGTCGAAAGGCAATGACAGACGACAACTGAGTTGAGTTGGTTGATACTGCTACCTGAAAGCAATTGGTTGAACGAGATACTGGGTTGTTTGAAGAGTTAAGGATGTTAAGACAACATATGGCGGGCATGTATCAGGCTTGGATGGCTGGGAAGGCACCACCCCCGCCACCACCTAGCTTCTTATATGCTACCCTTACCCAAGCTCCAGCCATAGTGTTAGATCATCCACCATACTCTCCAAATTTTCCCGCTTATCACAGCTTTCCCAACCTCCCTAGTAGCTCCATCGTTCATCCTCCAACTACCTTTCCCAAAAATATCCCTCATGTCTATCCACTACCTCCATGATCACAACTTCTCAACAACCTCTCCTCAGGTCAAAAAGTGAACACCAGTTCAACCCTATTGATGCCCAATACTACCCCCAGAGCTGGCCCATCAGGTCCCGGACTAATATAATCATACCTCCCAGAATGAGCCTCATGTTGAGAATGAAAAGTTCACAGGGAAAGAAGAGCGAGTTGAGATATCCAAAAAGATCAAAGGTACAGAGCAATCCTTAAAGAACATGCAAGGGAGGGGAAATCAAATTAACGTGTCTTACAATGACTTTTGTATGTTCCCTGCTGTTCATCTGCCCACGGGGTTTAAAATTCCAATGTTTAACTTGTATAACGGATGTGGAGATCCAATAGCCCATCTGAGGGGTTATTGTAGTGAAATGAGAAGTTTTGGCGGGAAAGATGAGTTGATGATGGCGTATTTCAGTGAGAGCTAGAGTGGGGAAGCCTTGGAATGGCATACGATTCTAGATGTCAGTATGTGGTATTCATGGGTTGACATGGATCAAGTTATTTTTCGACACTTTCAGTACAATATAGACATTATCCCAGACCGCTCCTCCTTTTCTAAGATGGAAAAGAAGCCCAGTGAGAGCTTTAGGGAATATGGACTCAGATAGAGGGAACAAGCTGCCCGAGTCAGTCCTCCGGTTGATGAAGAAGAAATGGTTAAGCTTTTCTTACAAGCTCAGTGGCCCACCTACTTCGGTCATTTGATCACTGCTTTGGGTAAACCTTTCAATGATGTGGTAAAAATGGGGGAGATGGTAGAAGAAGGAATCAAGTCAGGAAAAATCATGAGCTTTTCTGCAATGAAAGATACTATAGAAGACATTCAGAACATCTCAGTGAACTTGGGAGGGAGGGGGGGGGGGGGGAAAAAGAAAAAAAAAAATTTTTTTGGGCCCCCCCAATGGCAAAATCCAGATGGCG
>ML258383.1:26075-59606 GCA_005239495.1 Nicotiana undulata | reverse complement strand
GGGGGGGGGGGGGGGGGGGGGGGGGGGGGGGGAGAAAGAGAATAGAAAAGATGTTATTGAGCCCCCCCAATGACAAGATCCAGTTGGCGTTCTTGCTCAACACTTTCAGCCTCGATACCGACCCCATGAATATCCACGTACTCCAGATAATCCTCCCCAATGCTACTTCTCTCCACAAAATCCCCAAAGTCATACCTTACCTTCCTACAACTCTATCCATAATGCACCGCCATATACTCCACATCCACAGGACCCGCAATGTCCTGCACCACCTCCACAAATGTTTTACGCGCCCCCTCAAGCATGTCAACCACCTACTGATAACTAGGGATTTTGACCTACTATTTACTCTCTTTTTTTCTTAGGTTTTAGGGCAAAAATGCATTAAGGTATTTCCGAAAACTAACTCAAGGTGCTTACTTGCAGGTTTTGGATCAAAATGAGGCAAAGAGGCCAAAACAAACTTACAAATGAGCCAAATTTGCACAAGCCATGATGTCAATAGAAGCGATGACAATGCCACTTTTGCACTGCAACGAAGGCCTTACCGCTGAGGTGGAATCTTGAGGGCGGTCGCGAAAGTAGATTCAGAGAGATGGAGTTGAACTTAATTGGGACCGCTGATAGAGACAGAAAAGAGCGGCCGCGAAGTCATTGTCGCATCCGCGACAAATATTTCGCTGAGAGCGGTATTCAAGGTTCAGAGAGTTAGAAACTTGGGCAATCACAAGAATGCAGTCAGTGCTCAAATTGTGCGGACACGCTATTTTCTACTGCTGAGGCGATCTGAATTCCGCTAAGAGCGGAAACAAAATTCAGAGAGGTTCTATGAAGTCAAATTTTGAAAAATCAGGGTTCGCGCTCGTAATTGCGCGGCCGCGTAAGTCAATCCTCTAGGGCGCCTATTTTTTCGCTGACAGCGGATCCTCCGTAGGGGCATTTTTATCCAGTAATTTTGGTTGTACATAAATAGTTCTTTTTCACATTTTTAGGTCATCTTATGTTTTGTAGAGCTCGTGAACATTAGTCTTTTTCCCTTTTGAGTAACTTTAGAGTATCTTTAGCTCATTATCTTAGATTTTATCTTTGTATTTAACATATAAGGCTATAATTTATCTACTCTTTTGATTTCTACCTTGAATATGAGTAGCTAGACCCATTAGCTAGGGTTGTGACCCAACCCTAGTGTGGGTATCTAACGGGTCTTTAAATTTCGGGCTTACTTGTTATTGAGTTAGTGATATTTAGCTTGTTTCATGTTTTATTTATTGAATTAGTGGATGCAAACACTGATTCATGTCTTTTTTACTAGGGTTGTTCTTGAGAAAGATGACCCAAGTCTAGGTAAAATAGGTTAACAAGGAATTGGGGTGAATTCAAGAGATTGATAGCCCCAATTAAAGGGTAAAACCTAGAGATAGTAATACCCGACTTGAGACAATTTCACTTGCACTATAGAAACACCCAATTAGGCTTGAGAAAGCCAACTCGGGCAAAGTCACCCAAACTACCGAAAGGTATAGGGTGAGTAATTGAGTGTGAGGTTATATCACAAACCCAGGTACAACAAGTTTTTCCTAATTTCTAGATCCCGTTATATACTCGCTTAGGTGTAAGTCACTTCACTAGTGCCTTTTATAAATTTAGAAAACCGTTACAAAAATATTACAATTAGCTTATTCTTAGTAATTATTAGCAATACAACTAGTATAGAATCAAACCACTTATGATAAGAAATGTAATTAAAAACAAGATACATAGCTAAGTCGAATAGGAACCCAACTCCAATATTCTAACTCCCTGTGGATTTCGATCCCGATCCTATTGGGTAAAAGCTACATCAACCCCTCATTGCCATTCTATAGTGGTGTAGGTAGGGGCCGATCACGTTTTGGCGCTATTGTCGGGGTGTTAAACGACGTTGGCTATCTATTTGATTAGTTGTGTAGCTTGTTTTTCTTTCCTTCTATTTTACTAACTTGTGTGTTTAAGCGCTTTAGGTACAAATGGCTGATCCTCTCGGCAATGTTATATCAGGGGAGGAGGTAGATGATAATGGGGATGATGAGGTGCATCTAGTACCTCAAGCTCAAAGAAGAGGCCGCCAGGACAATGCCAATGACAATATTCCAGACCCTCCCTCACCTCCTCCAAGAGCAGCTCCTCGGGTGCTTCCAAATGAAGGATATGCTAGTGCAATTGTCCCACCCCGAATCCAGGCAGGCAATTTTCAGATTACGAATGTGATGTTGACATCATTGGAGCAGCGATGGTATTTCACGGGTGCTCCCCATCATAATGCTTATAAACACTTAAAGGGATTTGTGGATACCTGTTGGGGAAGCAAACAGACAAACGTGTCGGAGTATACTTTGAGGCTCAGACTGTTCCCTTTTTCTCTTAGAGGGAAAGCATTGGATTGGCTTGAACGACTCACCAACCATTCTATCTCTACGTGGGATGAGTTGGCGGACAAGTTTGTTTCCATGTTTTTCTCGCCCGGACACATGGCATCTTTGAGGGATGAAATATTAGCATTCAAACAGGAACCAAATGAACCCCTCCATGAGATTTGGGAGAGATACAGAACGATGGTTAAGTAATTCCCCAATAATGACATGACAAAAGCTATGATTCAACAAATATTTTACCGGAGAATAAACATGACCAATCAATGTGTGGTCAACCAATTAGCAGGGGGAAATTTTATGAAGTTGTCTTATGATGAAGCCTTGATATTCTTGATGAAATGGCTGACACTTCTTCAGCGTGTCAAACCCGGGCAAACATTCCTCAAGGTGACCCGGATGTGATCAATCTCCATAAGGAACTCAAAGACCATGGACATGCCATTGATGAATTAACAACAACAATGAATCATCTAGCCAAAGCACATCTTCAACAAATCCAAGGACCAAAGCAAGTACATGCAATGGAAGGGGTCAATCTAATGGTCAACATGCGAAGACAATGTGGCCAACAAATGCAAGGCAACAATGATCAAAGTGAGCAAGGTGTGAGTAGTTACAACAATGATGATTCATATGATGACCAGAGTGAGGATGTGATGTATGCACACAACTATAAAGGGCAGCGGAGCAATGCTCCAAACCAACAGTGGAGATCTAAAGGGAATAATTATAATTGGAACAATCAAGGACAAGGAAACTGGAACAACAACAACTCAAGCAATTGGGGGAATAATAATCAGAATTGGGGTGGAAACAACAACTGGAGCGGTATAACAACAATAATTAGGGTGGAAATGGCAACCAGGGGCCGAGATTTCAAAGGCCCCCAATGTATCAACAACCCAACAATCCTATTTTGTATCAATATCAAGGACAAAGTTCGTCAAGCAATGATATGGGCCAGATCGATAATATGTTCAAACAGATTATGGAGAGGATTGCCGAATCTGATGCTCAAATTGCCTCTTACACTACCTACATCCGCAATCTTGAAGTCCAAATGGGGAAAATATCACAAGCATTGAACACTCGCCCTAAGGGGGCACTAGCTAGTGACACGGTAGTAAACCCGAAGGGAGAGAACAATAACAATATCGGACTTGCAATGGCGGAGACCACAAGGAGTGGTCGAGGTGGTAAAACAAGTACCTCCAAGAAAAAGAGAGTTGTGTGTGATGATGATGAGATACAAAATGATGATGTTCCTATAGTGGTTGAGCAAGTGAATGAAGAATAAGTGAATGGTAAAATGAGGATTGATATCAATGGCAATGAGGAGGAATCACAAAATGACGTGAACCCGTATAGGGAACACGTGATAGACATTATTGAGTCGGTGGAGCCACAAGCCAAGGAACCTCTTCCTAGGCCTCCTCCTCCTTATCCTCCTCCTCCTTATCCTCAAGGATTGGAAAAGCAACAAAGTGAAAATAAATTCAAGAAGTTCATAGAAATGATGAAGAGCTTGTCTATCAACGTGCCATTAGTGGAAGATCTTGAGCAAATGCCGGGATATGCCAAGTTTATGATATTCATGGAATGCGAGACCATCAAAATGACCCACCAAGTTAGTGCCATTGTGCACTCGATGGCTCCCAAACTAGAAGATCCCAGCGTATTTACTATCCCTTGTACCATCAAAAGTGCGGATTTTGAAAAGGCATTATGTGATTTGGGTGCTAGTATCAATTTGATTCCTTACTCCGTCATCAAAACTTTAGGTATTGGTCAACCACGAGAAACTTCAATGAGACTACAAATCGCGGATCGGATTATGAAGCGGCCCCTTAGTATTATTGATGATGTTCTTGTGAGGGTTGACACTTTTATCTTGCCTGTTGATTTTGAGATTCTCTATTGCGAGGTGGACTATGAGGTGCCTATAATCTTGGGAAGGCCATTCCTTGTTATCGGTAAGGCCTTGGTGGATGTTGAAGCCGGTGAGCTCATCTTCCGGATGGTCAATGAAAAGGTTGTCTTCCATGTGTGCAAGTAAATGAGGCAACCAAATAGTACTGAGGTTTGCTCTTTCGTGGATTTAGTGACATAAGTGATAATTGATGATACAAGCTCAATGATCAACGTGGAAGATCCCATGGAAGTGGTCTTTTTGAACCATGAGGATGATTTGACGGGTGGCTTTGTTGAGTGCACTAATGCATTGAAAGGTATGGGATCCTATTCTTATGGACCCCGTAAGCTCTCCTTGGATTTGGATAATCGGAAGACTCCACTGACAAAGCCCTCGATCGAGGAGCCACCAACCTTGGAGTTGAAGCCTCTCCCATCACACCTCAGGTATAAATTCTTGGACTCTTCTTTTACATTACCTGTTATTCTTTCATATTGTTTAACCCATGTGCATGTAAACTCTACTCTTGAAGTCTCCAAAGGAGAAAGAAAGCAATTTGATAGATCTTAGCTGATATTCGGGGCATAAGCCCCGCCTTTTGCATGCATAACATTATTCTTGAAGATGATGGAATACCGTCCGTGGAACATCAACGAAGGTTGAACGAGGCAATGCAAGAGGTGGTCAAAACGGAGATAGTCAAACGGCTTGATGCAGGGGTTATCTATCCAATCTCATACAGTGTTTGGACTTCACCGGTGCAGTGTCTTTCGTATAAAGGGGGTATGACCGTGGTGAAAAATGAAAAGAATGAGTTGATCCCTACTCAGACTGTGACTAGATGGAGGGTATGTATGGACTACAGGAAGCTGAACAGGGTGACCCGAAAAGATCACTTTCCATTGCCATTTCTGGACTAGATGTTAGACAGATTTGCTGAGCGGGCCTTCTATCGTTTCTTGGATGGGTACTCAGGTTATAATCAGATTTTCATAGCCCCAGAAGATCAAGAGAAAATGATCTTCACCTGCCCGTATGAGACCTTTGCTTTCTTGGGGATGCCATTCGGATTGTGCAATGCACCCGCTACATTTTAGCGGTGCATGATGGCCATATTCACGGACGTGGTGGAGGACTTCCTCGAAGTATTTATAGACGTCTTTAGTGTGGTTGGATACTCATTTGAAGAATGTTTGCAAAGTCCTAACAAGGTCCTAGCCCGGTGTGAAGAGACTAACCTTGTTTTGAATTGGGAAAAATTCCATTTTAATGCCGAGGAAGGCATTGTCCTTGGCCATAAGATCTCAAAATATGGCATTGAAATGGACAAGGCTAAAATAGAAGTCATATCAAAGTTACCTCCTCCGACTTACGTCAAGGGAGTTAGAAGTTTCCTTGGGCGTGGGGAGGGGGGGGGGGTTCTACCGGCGGTTCATTAAAGACTTTTCCAAAGTGGTGAATCCCCTATGAAAGCTATTGGAGAAGGATGCAAGGTTTGATTTCAATGAAGAATGCATGACGGCCTTTGAGATCTTGAAGTATAAATTAACAACCACTCCAATCATTACCGCACCAAATTGAAGCTCACCCTTTGAGCGTATGTGCGACGCAAGTGATGTTGCCGTAGGAGAGGTCTTGGGGAAACGGGTGAACAAGATATTTCATCCAGTGTACTATGAAAGCAAAACTATGCACGATGCCCAGGTTAATTATACAGTGATAGAGAAGGAATTGTTGGCAATCGTGTTTGCAATGGAGAAATTTAGGCCTTATCTCGTGGGAGCCAAAGTGATTGTTCACAGCGATCACGCGGCGCTCCGGTATTTGATGACAAAGAAGGACTCCAAAGCTATACTGATGAGATGGGTCTTGTTGCTTTGAGAATTTGACCGGAAAGGTAGTGAAAATCAGGTTGCGGATCATTTGTCCTGACTAGAAGAGCAAGGGATGCCAAAAGATGGTATTGAAATCAATGATACTTTCCCTGGATAGCAATCCTCTCGGTCTCCATGAATGATATGCCTTGGTTTGCGTACATTGCCAATTTTCTTATTATCGGCATTGTCATGTGTGAGCTCTCTTCCAACCAAAAGAAGAAGCTCAAACGGGACAGTTTGGACTATTATTGGGATGATCCCTACTTGTTTAAAATTTGCAATGATGGAGTGATTTGTAGGTGCGTCCCAGAGGAGGAGCAAATGAGCATACTTGATTCTTGTCATTCCTCTCCCCACGGTGGTCATCACGGTGGGGCGAGGACGGCTTCCAAAGTTCTTAGTTGTGGTTTTGATTGGCCAACTTTGTATAGAGATGCTAGTGAGTTTGTGAAGAGATGTGATGAGTTCTAGAGAGAGGTGGGGATATCAAAGAAGGATGAAATGCCTCTCACAACTATTTTTGAAGTTGACATATTTGATATGTGGGGCATAGACTTTATGGGCCCTTTTGTTAGCGTGTGGAAATACTTACATTCTTGTGGCGGTTGATTATGTTTCAAAGTTGGTCGAGGCTGTAGCTTTGACCAACAATGAAGCCCGTAGTGTAGTATCTTTTCTCAAGAAGAACATTTCACACGGTTTGGGATACCTCGGGAAATTATAAGTGATGGGGGTCTCATTTCTGTAATAGGGCATTTGATATTTTGCTTGCTAAATATGGTGTCAATCACAAGGTCTTTACTCCTTACCATCCTCAAGCTAGTGGGCAAGTGGAGGTTTCAAATTGGGAAATCAAAAGCATCTTGTCCAAGACTGTGAATGCCAATAGAACGGATTGGTCAAGGAAGCTAGATGACGTTCTATGGGCTTATAAGACTGCATTTAAGACTCTGATCGGTATGTCTCCGTACCGGTTGGTGTATGGTAAAGCGTGTCACTTGTCGGTTGAGCTGGAGCACAAAGAATTATGGGCCTTGAAGAGGTTAAATCTTGAGTGGGACATTGCAGCAAATCTCCCGGTTAAACATCTCAATGAGCTTGACGAATTTCGGTTTCATGCCTATTCAAGCTCATCATTGTACAAGGAGAAGATGAAATACTTGCATGATAAATATTCCAAGAACAAGGAATTCAAAGAGGGAAATTTGGTCCTTCTCTTCAACCCCCGGTTGCCTCTCTTTACGGGCAAGCTAAAATCTAAATGGAGTGGTCCCTTTGAGGTAGTGCTTGTAACACCTTTTGGTGCCCTTGACTTAAAGAACAAAAATGGTGAAATCTTCCAAGTTAATGGGCATCGTGTGAAGCGTTACTTGGGAAAGTTTGAAGATAGCCATGTGGTGGCTTTGATAAATTTCAATTGATGATGGTAACTTGTGTCGTGCCGCGACGTTAAATCAGACGCTTCTTAGGAGGCAACCCAAGTGATTTTTCTTTATTTTTCATTTTTCTTCTTAGATTAGGATCTTTTGAACTAACTGGTTGTGATATTTGTATAGGACTTGTTTGATGTAGTGCAGGACACATACCGGAAAAAAAAATTGGCTAAGTATGCACAGAACCGCTACCGCACTCCAAGTTCCGTGGTCAGCGGTGGTAATTACACGGGAGCAAATTAGTTCAGCGAACGCAGACTTGTGAAACTCAAAAATTCAACTCTCTGAAGTTTGTTCCGCGTCCGCATTCCAAATTTCACTGATAGCGGCCACATTCCGCGATCGTGACCATTTTTCCGCTGTCAGTAGTGGAGTTACAGCCTCAGTAATTCAGCTTGTGAAAAGCGCAATCAACGGTAAAATTCTGCTGCCGCGCCAGGTAAGGCGGTGTGGGGCCTAGGGTTTAGTATAAATAGAGATGCCCTCATCATTTTACACTTTTCTCACTCTATCATTTAACAGTCCCCTTTTCACTGTTCATCATACCCCTCATTTCCATCTAAACACCATATGATCTAACAAGTTTACGTCCTACATCAAATCTAGCTATATTCTTCCTCTTTTGTTTACTTATTTTTAGTTTTTTTCTTTCTAGTTAGGGTTATTATAGACCTAAATCATAAGCATGCTTAACCAAGTGGTAAAAATGAATGGGTATTGGTTTTTTGGTTCCTAATGGGGTTTTGGGTGTTTAATTTTGCTTGATAATTGCAAAATATTTTTATATATAGAAACCTTAGTTCATGAACTATTGGTCAATACCCGTTCTTTTCAAATTTCGCTATCGAGGCCCAAATTCCGCAGTCAGCGGATTGCTGCTTTGAATAAGTTTTGAACACATAACTTTGCGTGGCAGTGATTGAATTTTCGATGTCAGCGGTCAACATTTTGCGTCCGCAGTTGTTTTTACGCGGACAACGAAACTTAAGTTCAAAGAATGGTCATAAGGATTCCGCGGCCGTATTTGTCTTTCCGCTATCAGCAGTGGAACTTCCGCGGCCGCTCCCACTTTTCCCCAGTCAGCGGTGATTACATTCAGAGGATGGGTAGTCTGATCCCCATCATTCCGCGACCGCTCCCCATTTTCTGCTTTCAGCGGTGGGCTGTCCGCTGCAGCATTTTTTTTTTGCTGACAACGGTCCTGTCTGTTTCACTTTCTACAACTTATGTCTGTTTGCATCTAATGCTTCACTGATTACCAAATGCTAATGAGATTTCTTTGATTATTTTTGCATATAATGGTTCGTTCTATAAGAGGTCAAGATAAACAACCCGGAAGGGGAGAGTCCTCTCGGGGACGAGGAAGGGGCAAACAACCAGCAACACCCGTAGCCTCGAGAAGGGTAATTGGCAATAAGCAAAATCTCTGGAGGCCCACTCCATACCCCTCAGAGTCAAGCGAGTATGTTCCCTCTCGGGAAATTTCGGAAGGGGAAAGTGGCCCTGCTCAAGATGAGGCATAGTCCCAACCTCGGCGTCTTGTAAATGAGTCCACATCTGCATCCAGCTCTTCGGATAGCTTGGGACTCAGTGATTCTCCGCCTCCTCCGGCCCTCAGTACAATAGCTCCATCCACCACGCCTACCCCAGTAGAGTTAGATAGTGATGATGATGCCCCAGATGATGGTAGGGGTGGTGATAACAGACCAGGGGGGTTAGTAAGGTCTCGGAATCCGACAGTTTGGATGGACTGGTTCGTGAGAGAAAAAGCTTATCACAAATTTAGAGATCTGTGGCCTCTGAGATCACTCACATTGGAGAGAGCTTTCATTGAGCGAGACCTTCTACCCCACAACCTAGACGTAAAAAGGCAATTTAACTAGAGGGTGGGGTGGAAGTTCTTGACCAACAGCTTGCCAGAGGCCAATGAATTTGTGGTTAAGGAGTTCTATGACAATGTTGCTCACATCAAATAGGGCACATACCTTACCAAAGTCCGCAACAAAAAGGTTATATTCAATGGACAAGCTCTCAGTGATTACGCGAGGTTCAATGACGAAGATGAGACTCTTTATCTAGAGAAGGTGGAGCAAGATGAGTTAGCTTGCCTGTGGCTGGCCTCCGTGATTTCTATTCCCGGCACTACTCCAGCGTGGATGACAACAGGGGTTATCATCTTGAGGAACACTTTGAGTTTCGAGGCAAAAGGTTGGGCCACATTTTTATGCAGCAGGATAGATCCCACCACTCATGGCAGTGACATGCCTCTTTCCCGTGCTCTTATTGTGGGGGCGATTATGGAGGGGTTCTCAATCAATGTCGGGAATATCATGGCAAGGGTGATTAACAAGACGATCCAGAAGAATGAGCATTCATATCCCTTCCCAAACTTCCTTATTATGTACTTCCAGGACCAGGGAGTAGAGGGGAGGGATTATGACACAAAGGTGAAGCCAAAGTTTCCCTTTTCCTGGTACAGTTTGAAAGGCCTAGACAACCCCAAGGACAAGAGCAAAGCCACCACTCCCACAAGTTCAAAGCCACTTACTGCTGAGGGGTCTTCTATTGCCATGCCACAGCCGCCCACCGGACCATCTACCTCCATTCCTACTTCAGTTCCTTCCTCTTCAGCATACCCTCAGACTACTCTGAGGGTAAATAAGACACTGGTAGGTATTAGCTGTCTGGACCCCTTTTTCCTTCTCCTTTCGGATTAGTCAGGGATTTTGACATTAGTGGGACAACTCGTTTCCTTTTGGGAAAAGGGATATAAGGAATTTGAAGAGTCGCCACCTAACGAATTAAGGTGCGTTAGGGCACCTACTACAAGTCATTTGTAACACTAATTATATAACCAGAGATTGGGTACTTCAAGCGGAAGGTGTTAGGCACCCCTCAAAGTCCACAACGGTGGGTCCCGGCCAAACTTATTTTGTGAATTAATCAAGTATCAAATAAATAGTCTAAGCACACATATGTAAATGAATAAGGTTTTAACAGATTAGCAGTCTAAGAACACATATGTAAATGGGGATAAAAGGGGTCCTAGGTTGTTTATCCTATAGGATCATATCCATGCAATGCCCGGTAATCACTCCTCAATGAGGAGCTAAACGTTGCATTTGCGCACATGTCATCATATCCTTTTTATACCCATTATCCCACCCCTTAGTGGTTATTAAGTGAGTTTTGTTTAACAAACTCTAAGCGTGTTGTTACCCGTCCCTTCCTTGTGATCCTGGAGGAATTTAGGACCTCTAAATCTGGGCAGTTCTAGACAACCCCTAAGGTATTTAAAAGGGAAAAATCTAGGCGACAAGCAAATAATAGGTAGGACCAGCAAATAAGTGAAAGAGGTAGTTAAAAGGCTCATATTTACCTCCACATGTATATAGCAAATAAGCAGCACGTCTCAAACACAGATACATGTAATTAACTTAGAAAAGAATCCTAGGACAGGGTGTCTAGGTGATCATAAATACACAGAATATGCAACACTATTTCACCAACTCAATCGCAGGGTCCTAATCAGTTTTCCTACTGAATTTTTTTAAACCTGTAAGACTTTGAGCAGTAAACAATCAGAACTCAGTTTACAGTTTTTACATAGAAGTTGATTACCTAAGGCTTGCCTAGGCGTGAGACTATATGCAATCACAATTACAAGAATTGTTAAACGGTTTAGAAGTTGTTTAGCCTATAAACATGTTGTTCTAGGTGATACAGACTTAACAGGGTGATATGCACCAGTTTATGTTCAGACATATGAAATCTATATGTGAGACTGCTTTTATGCCTTTTCAGGGTCAGTTACTTATTTTAATCGAACTAGGCATATTCAAACGAATGCAAACAGAATTCCTAGAAAATGATATCTACATGCATACAGGGATGACAGTTTTATTAAGACATAGTTATTAGCCTAATAGCAGGATTGCTAAGTGAAAGCACTTGTGCCAAATTAAAGCATGGAATAGTAATGTAAAGTATGCTGAAGCAATAAATGTGGAGTCCTAAGAACATGATATCTAATGCAGGTATGCAAATGAACACATCAATCCTAACACATGGCTTTTAATGCAGATTCGCGGAATATAAAGCCTATAGCATATTTTCTAACCAGTGTTACCAACAATATCATACAACTACCCTCCCATTTTTTGCTAGCCACCCCAATATATGTTTACAATTAATTATTACAGACCAATGAATGACTGAATTACATAAATGAAAAAAACAATTAACTATAGGGAGCCTGAAGTAGGTCCAAAGTACACCTGATAATGCAGGACTTCAATAGTATCAAATGACAAGGATTTCATAGCCAAATTCATGTCCAGGTGTGTCAGAGTTCCCTAAGGACCTCAAGGATCCCGGGTAGTGCTCACACCTAGACTTTTCATAACAGGGATTGAGTAAGTGCAGTGTGGAATGGCCAGCCCCTGTGTGCCGGAGTTCAAAAGGATCTCAAGAGGATCCCAAGGCATTACACACACTGGAGGGGCAGAACCTAGGGACTTAAGAGTAAAGTGAGAGTGCTTGACATAGTTTTGAAAAAGTTTGACAAGGAAAGCAGTGCTGAAATGACTCCATAAGTACAGAGATATTTCTGGAAAATAGGATTGATTTAGTAGTAAAATAGTTTGAAAACAATGTGAACACTTGTAGAAAATCAGCAAAACAACCTAATTGGCTATAGAACAAACAAGTCCAGCATCACTTAACAACAAAGTTTTCACACAGGGGTAGTCTTCCCTAATTAAGGGGTAATCAATTAACGATAAAGAGCAAGATAGATATTTAAGGAAAGAAATCTAGTAGACTTAGGTACAGAGTAGGTAATTAGGAGTCTAATTAAAAAAATAATTAGTAAGAATCAGCAAGTATCATAGTTAATCAAAATAAGGCAAGAAATAATTAAAAGGTGTACAAATAGGGAAATAATTGAGAAAATCAACACATAGGTCTCAATACAGTAAATCAGTGAATCAAAGACTTAAAAATAATACTCGACTTAAGGAAAATAACATAAGATTCCATGAATAAGCAGATAAGCTAAGTATAAACAGAAAAAATCGAATCTAAAGCCATAATAGAGATATACTAGGGTAATAATCACAAGATATTCAAATTAAACGAAGGAGAAGCCATGCGAATCAAAGTACAGAACCAAATCATGTAGCAAGTAACACGGACAAACTCAGAATCCAAACAAAAATGTCAAACAATTGGGGTTTTTAGGATAAACTAGTTAGGGTTGAGGCAAACTCAACATAATCAGTCCAAAAACACATAAGAATAGGAGATTAAACTTAAAGTCAGAAAACGGTTTGAGGAAAGAAATTTTCAGGAAACCCTAATTTTGGAAAATGAAAATCCACTCGAAAATCAGAAGATTTTCATAAAAAATCATGTGAAATAAGTACAAACCATCTCAGATCTATACAAATCTGAGAAGTTCAAAGGACGAAATTAGGTGTTTTTTTGAAAAAATAACACAGAGATGAAGACATAAGCTTAGAAATCCATAGGTTTAAGGCGAAATAGGAAGATCTTATTAGAAATCAAACCAAAATGGCCTGAGACAGGCAAGAAGAATCAAAGTCGTAAGTGGACTGACCCTGGTCCCTTGAGGACCTTAGAGACGGCAGTACCCAGAGTGAAAGAGACCCTTGGAGGTCTGAGGGTGGTGAGAAACCACCATGGTCGACGGCGGATGAGTGACGACGAGGGAGAGTTAGGGTTAGGATTAGAGAGCATTTGAGAGGAGGGGAGATGAGTGACTGCGGGTGAGAGGAGGGAAATGAGGGGTTTGGGAGGGGCTAGTTTAGGTTAATTAAGGAATGGGGGATCTGGACCGTTGATAAAAAACGGTCAACGGTCAGGATTTTTTAAGGTGTTGGGCCAGGCAGGTTGGGTTTGGGCTCAAAGGGTTTGGGCCAAATTATAAGGGGTCTTGGGCTGGTATTTAAGGCTAAAATTTAAATTAAATAAGGTCATTTGTTAAATACCCCAAATAAATTAATTAAACTAATTTGTAAGATAATTACTAATTATAAAAAATAAATTTTATGCATAGAAATGTTTTAAAAATGTTTATTTAGTATTTAAAAATAGAAAGGACTAGTTTCGGGTAAAAATAATGCAAAATTGTATGCATGGGGTATAATTGCAAAGTTATTGCATTTATAGCCAAAAGGTGCCACTTTGGCTATTTATGAAATAGTTTGGACCTAATAAGACCATAATAGTAATATTAAATCAAGACAGGTTTTTGAAATCATTTGTGATGTAATTTTATAATTATTTATTTAAAAAAAATATTGAGCAAATTAATAAAAATGTAAAAAATTGTGGAAAAATACCAATTGATACTAATGCATGATATGCATTTTTAAATTATTTTGGGAAAAATTGGGTATCAACAGCTGCTCATCTTTACCCGGAAATGATGAAAGCGTTGCCGGGTAAAGATATGAAGGCCAATTTTGACCGAGCGAAATGGTTTGAGAGATTTAGGCCGCACTCTGGCTTCTGAGCTTCCTGCATATCCCTGGTTTTACAGGAATCAGGTCGTGTGTAGTTCTGGATTCATCGGCGAAATATACCGATAAATTCATCGCAAGGACGGACGCAATATCTCGGGATAGATGAAAGAATGGTTTATGGGAGAAGTCAGGTTTGTAATAGCTAAAGGAAATGGAGTGAGATCGCTCCTGCTGGGATAGCAGTTTCTTACCAGGTCACCTCACCTGCAAATAGAGAGATACTACAAGCATATATCTGCGCGGAAATTTAAACATGATGCAGATTCCCTTCGGACCATGAAAGTCGTCTTCGGACGGTTAGGGATGACGTCCTTAGACCATGATGTCCTGAGCCATGAATTGTTCAGTGAGAGATTCGCAGGCCATGAAATGATGTTCTCGGGCCATGAAGATGGTGCCTCCGAACCATGACGCCTTTGAATTATGATATGTAAATTTGAGAGATCCTAAGTCCATGACATGGTGTCTTCCGGCTATGAGGATGATGCATTTAGACTATGACGCCTTTGGACAAGTTGGCGATACTTCAGCCTATGAGATGCAATAATATGATGTCAACAAGACAAGGCTTAGTCTTGTGAAATGGAGGGCAGAGCTTAGCCCGAAAGAGGAGCAAAGTAGATAATGTCGGAGAGACAGCGCTTAGTCTCGGTGAAAGATGTAAATTGGAGGCAGAGATTAGCCTCGTGCAGGTATGGAGACAAAGCTTAGTCTCATGCAAATGATGGCAGAGATTAGCCTTATGCAGATTGAGGCAGAGCTTAGCCTCATGCAGGATGCGAAGGTAGAGCTTAACCTCATGCAAGATGCGGGACAGGGCTTAGTCCCGTGCAGATGAAGACAGATATTAGCCTTATGCAAGTGTGGAGGTAGATCTTAACCTCATGCAAGGAAAGGCAGCGTTTAGCCTTATACAGATATAGAGGCAAGGCTTAGCCTCATGCAGATGGAGACAGAGATTAGTCTCATGCAGGGGAAGGCAGAGATTAGCCTTATGCAAGGTGAAGGGAGAGATTAGCCTTATGCAAGGGTGGAGGTAGAGCTTAACCTCATGCAAGGAAAGACAGTATTTAGCCTTATGCAAATGTGGAGGCAGAGGTTAGCCTCATGCAGATTGAGACAGAGCTTAGTCTCATGCATGGGAAGGAAGAAATTAGCCTTATGCAGAATGTGGAGGTAGAGCTTAACCTCATGCAAGGAAAAGCAGCGTTTAGCCTTATGCAGAAAAATAGAATAAATACCAGATAGTAGCAGAATTTCTTAGGTGGTAGTGAATTTCGATATTGCGATTGCTGTGAGAGTTGTGACTTCGAAGCATGTTCATTCTTTGTTCCTGTATACAAAAAAAATTGTGAGTTCTGTATAAGGGGTAGGTTGGTTCGTGTCCCGGCCGTCTTTGCTTGACTTTCTTTGCTTGGTCTGGAGATCCTATTTAAGTCATCGGGATAGCTTTTGGCTAAACAAAGTTACCTTACAAGCAAGCATGCATAGTTTTGAAAAGACATAGCGAAAATATATTTTAAGAAATTTATATGAACTGATGACCGTGACAAGATCTGAGACATTGCAACCTCTTTTGCTATGGAATTTTGAGGGTCCTCCTCAAAGTTCTTCCCCAGTTAGACGGAATGGCATCTATGACTGTTGTACATGTTGCGATCGGCTGAACTTGCTTCAGAATTTTGAGGGTCCTCCTCAAAGTTATTCCCCAGTTAGACGGAATGGCATCTATGACTGTTGTACATGTTGCGATCGGCTGAACTTGCTTCAGAATTTTGAGGGTCCTCCTCAAAATTCTGCCCCAGTTTCTGATTGCGGGGAAAATATGATTTTTATTGATTTGTGACTGAACCCATAGGGCTGCCTACGTATCCTCTCTTAAACGGAAATCAGTTCGGGTGTAGTTCAGTTTACATCATTTGAGAAAAGCATAGAGGGTTACACATAGTATCGCTTGACTGCATCTGAATTGATCGGTTTTAGCCAGACTTTTCTGTCCATTTATGACAGTATAAGGTCTCCCCCTGGCAGTACTTTGTGGACCATATACGGACCTTGCCAGTTAGGAGAGAATTTCCCTTTGGCTTCATCTAATGTGGAAAGATCTTTTTCAACACCAGCTGCCCTGGTGTGAATTGTCTTGGCTTGACTCTTTTCTTGAAAGCTCTGGACATTCTTTTTTGATAAAGTTGTCCGTGACACACTGCATTTATCCTTTTCCCGTCTATGAGTGCTAACTGCTCATAACAGCTTCTTATCCATTCTGCGCCGCTAAGCTCGACTTCTTGTATGATCCTCAAGGAAGGAATCTCCACTTCGACGGGAATGACAGCTTATGTACCATAAACCAATAAGTAAGGAGTTACCCCGGTTGATGTGCGGATTGTGGTGCGGTATCCCAATAAGGCAAATGACAGTTTTTTGTGCCATTGTTTGTGGTTTTCTACCATCTTTCTCAGTATCTTCTTGATATTCTTGTTGGCGGCTTCTACAGCCCCGTTCATCTGAGGTCTATAGGTTGTGGAATTCATGTGATTGATTTTGAAAGTCTCGCACATGGACTTCATTAGATCACTGTTGAGATTGAAGGCATTGTCAGTGATGATTGATTCTGGAACTCCGAATCGACAAACAATACGGTCGCGGACAAAGTCTGCCACGACTTTCTTAGTCACTGCTTAGTAAGATGATGCTTTGACCCATTTGGTGAAATAATCAATAGTTACCAAGATGAACATGTGTCCATTTGAGGCGGTAGGCTCGATCGGTCCATTGACATCCATTCCTTAGGCTGTGAACGGCCAAGGTGAGCTTGTTGCATTGAGCTCTTTTGGGGTTACCTGTATCATATCTGTGTGTACTTGACAATGGTAGCATTTTCGAACATATTGTAGGCAGTTCGTTTCCATGGTTATCCATAAATAACCGGCTCTGAGTATATTTTTGGCCAAGACAAAGCCATTCATATACGGGCCGCAGGTCCCAACATGTATTTCTTCAAGTAGTTTAGAAGCTTCCTTTGCGTAGACACACCTCAGTTATCCCAAATCAGGAGTTCTCCTATACATGATTCCTCCGCTGTGAAAGAAACTGTTGGACAACCTCCGAAGCGTGCATTTCTGGGTATGATTTTCATGATCCGGGTACTCTTCCTTTGCTAAGTATTCCTTGATTTATGGAACCAAGGTTTCTCGTCTGCTTCTTCTTCAACATGATCACAATATGCCGGCCGACTATGAATCATCACTGGAATAGGATCAATAAAGTTCTTGTCTGGATGCTGTATCATGGATGAAAAGGTGGCCAATGCATCGGCAAACTCATTTTGAATCATGGGAACATGCCGAAATTCTGTTTTGTGAACCTCTTTCTCAATTCCTGCACATGGTGCAGATATGGAAATATCTTGGAATTCTTTGTGGCCCATTCTCCTTGTACTTGGTGTATAAGCAAATCTGATTCACCAATTACCAGTAGCTCCTGAATATTCATGTCGATGGCCATGTTGAGCCCTAGTATGCAAGCTTCATACTCTGCCATGTTGTTGGTGCAAGGAAACCTAAGTTTAGCAGATACCGAATAATATTGGCCAGTTTCTGATATCAAGACATCTCCAATGCCGACTCCTTTGAAATTCGTTGCTCCATCAAAGAACATCCTCCAACTGTCATAGGATTGAACAATGTCTTCTCCTATGAACAATACTTCTTCATCGGGAAAATACGTTTTCAGGGGTTTGTATTCTCCTCCCAGTGTCTGTCCTTTGACTGCTTTTTGAGTCACACAGACGATGTCGAACTCACTCAGCAGGATTTGCCACTTAACCAGCTTGCAAGTGGGCATGGGCTTCTGAAAGATATACTTCAAGGGGTCCATCCTTGATATGAGGTATGTTGTGTAGGCACATAAATAGTGCCTCAACTTCTGAGCTACCCAAGTTAGAGCACAACATGTACGTTCTAGTAGAGAATATCGTGCCTCGTATGGAGTGAACTTCTTACTTAGATAATAGATAACTTGCTCTTTTCTCCCTGTCTCGTCATGCTGCCCCAGAACGCAGCCAAAATTTCCATCTAGTACTGCAATGTATAGTAATAAGGGTCTACCTGGCTTTGGCGGGACCAAGACTGGTGGTGCTGATAAGTACTTCTTGATTCTGTCAAAGGCCTTTTGACAGTCCTCGGTCCACTTGGTGGTGGCAGAAAACTCATTACATCCTTATTGTTCTTTCGTGGTGGCAGCTCCTGGATGGCTTTGACTTTTGATGGTCGCAGCGTCTTTCTTTAACATCTTGAAGATTGGTTCACATATGATTGTGGACTTGGCTATGAACTGGCTGATGTAATTTAGTCGTCCCAGAAAACTCATTACATCCTTCTTGTTCTTTGGTGGTGGAATATCCTGGATGGCTTTGACTTTTGATGGATCCACATCTATCCCTTGGCCGCTGACGATGAACCCAAGAAGTTTTTCGGCAGGAACCCCGAATGCACACTTTGCAGGGTTTAATTTCAGATTGTATTTCTGCAATCTGTCGAAGAACTTCCTCAAATTTGCTATATGGTCGGTGTCTTTCTTGGACTTGATGATGACGTCGTCCACATACACCTTGATCTCCTTATGTATCATCTCATGGAAGATAGTAGTCATGGCCCTCATGTAAGTGGCCCCAGCATTCTTTGGGCCGAATGGAATCATCTTGTAACAATATACTCCTCATGGCGTAATGAAAGCCATTTTCTCAGCGTCCTTTTCGTCCATCCAGATCTGATGATAACCGGGAAACAATCCACAAAGGATTGGAGTTCATGTTTGGCACAATTTTCAATTAGGATGTGTATGTTTGGAAGAGGGAAATCATCCTTTGGACTGGCTCGGTTGAGATCCCGGTAATCGACACAAACCCTGACCTTTCCATCCTTCTTCGGTACTGGCACGATGTTGACTAGCCATGTTGGGTATTCAACCACCTTGAGCACTTTGGCATTGATTTGTTTAGTGACTTCCTCCTTGATTTTCAAACTCATATCAGGCTTGAGCTTCCGGAGCTTTTGCTTCACTGGCGAGCACATTGGATTGGTGGGCAATTTGTGATCCACGATAGATGTACTTAGGCCGGTCATATCATCGTATGACCATGCAAATATGTCCTCATATTCCTTCAAGAATTGCGTGTACTCTTCCTTCTCTGACGGTGACAAGTGGATGCTGATGTGAGTTTCCTTAACAGTCTCTGAGTCTACCAAGTTGATTACCTCAGTCTCGTCCAGATTGGACTTATTCTTGTTCTCATAGTCCTCTACTTCTCTGATGATTTCCTCGGGTATGATATCTTCTTCTTCTTAATCACTATCCTTTTGTTGCGTTGCCTCATTGCATGTCACAATCATTGGTTCAAGGAAATAGTAATGTTGTATAGGTAAAAGTATGAGAGAAAAATGATAAAAATAAATATTGATTCATTGAAACATAAAAGCGATTTTCAATAATTTAAGCAAACGTTCGGGAACATTGGAGGTTTTATTTACAACAGAAAAATGCAAAAAAGGAAATCATTAGCAAAAAAAATAAACAGTGTTTGTTCAGCCTTGCTACCCCGGGACTCGTCGGGCCCTGGATGGTCTGACAGTCCAGTTTCTGAGGAATGATCCCTTGCTCACAGCTTGGATGGTAGGGCTTTCCTCCTCCTCCTCCTCGACAATTACACAGCAGTCCATATCCTCGTCCTCTAGGAATAAGTTCCTTAAGGCTGCTAATGCTTCCTCCTCTTCTGATCCCCCTCCTCTTTTGATCCCCATATGATGTCGGCTTGCTGGAAAGTTTGTTCCAAGTGCGGTATGGGTTGCTCCAATGGATAGTAGGATCGCGCCATGGTGGCGACCAGTCATCGTACTCTTGCCAAGTGTACTTATAGCCCATGCCAAAAGTAGTGCCATGTCGTTTCAATTGTATCAGCTTGGAAATTCCTTGAAGATTCTTACCGAGACCCTTGCCAGGTTCGTATCCGCTCCAACTCATTATGCTTTCAATCTTACTACTCCACCACTTATCTTTGTCTATTGTATTGACCCGCTCGATGTGGTGGTAAGTTTCTCCGCCAAGCCTTCTTCTGCCCTCAACTACCGGGATAGTCTGGCGGTTGTAGATGGGGTTGCTCCCGTCTCCGTGGATAATTACTTCCTTATGGTTCCATTCAAATTTTACCGCCTGGTGCAAAGTCGATGCCACAGTCCCAGCGGCATGTATCTATGGTCGTCCTAATAACAGATTATAGGACGTAGATATATCTAACACCTGAAATTTGACCTTAAACAATGTAGGCCCCATCTGCAGACAAAGACTGATTTCTGCAATGGTGGACCTTTGAGACCCGTCAAACGCCTTCACAATCATAGATCACTCTCGTATTTCATATAATCCCTTGCCCAACCACTTCAGTGTTGTTAACGGGAAAATGTTAAGGTTGGACCCTCCATCAATCAGAACCCTAGTAATGAAGTAATCTTCACATTGCACGGTAATGTGCAGTGCCCTGTTGTGACTCAAACCTTCAGGCGGTAGTTCGTCCTCGTGGAAAGTAGTCTTGTGTCTTTCTAGTACCTGCCCCACCATGTTGGCCATTTCTCCACTGGTGATGTTATTAGGCACATAAGCTTCATTTAACACCTTCATCAGAGAACTCATATGTGCTTCCGAGTTCTGCAGCAATGATAAGATGTATATCTGGGCTGGAGTTTTGTTCAAATGATCTATGACTGAGTACTCCCTGGCTTGCACCTTTCTCCAGAGATCATTCGGACCTGTTTTAATGACGGGAGGCCTATTGGAAGTCTGCTTGCTGGACTCTCCCAAGGGCTCAGGTGTATAGACCTTTCCGGTCCTGGTCATCCCCTGTGCATCACCAACTTCTTCTATCTTGACCTTTCCTTTCCTTCTAGCTTCAACTACGTAATCCCAAGGCACAATATTAGTGTTGAAAGGCGGCGTGGTTGATACTGTCACTGTAATTTGTGTGGCTACCCTTACTTCAAATAGGATAGGTGTCGTGGCAGGTGGCATTACTTCAACCTCAAATGGCACAAACGTGTCTGTAAGTGGTGTTACCTCAAACTCGAACGGGACTGATGTAGTCACCTCAACATCTCCTGATGGCTGAATTTGTACTATAATGGGATTAAGTGTAACTGTTAGCTTCTTGGGATCATCACCTTATTTGATCAACCCGATTGACCCCTCTGGGTCCCATTCCTCATCTATTTCTATCACATTGACGCCTCCACCCATGTGGTCTGGGAGGGGGTTATTGCTGACATTGGGAGTGGCCTCCTTTGCGTGGATGATTTTATTATCAATCAAAGATTGGATTTTATCCTTCAGCGAGCAGCATTCATTGATGGTATGTCCCTTCATGCCGGAATGATATGCACATGTTTTGTTTTGATTGACCCATTGGGATGGATTCTCTTTGGCTACAGTAGGGATGGGAGTGACGTAACCAGAGGCCTTTAGCCTTTCATATACCTGATCAATGGGCTAAGCAATGGTGGTATATTGTTTGGGTGGCCTGCGATCAAAGTTAGGTCAGGGTCTCGGGATGTTTTGGCGAGCTGGAGGTGACTGGAAGTGAGATGGTTGGGAGTTGTATGTGTGATAAACAGTGGCTGGTTGGGAATATCTGGGAGATGTGGTTTGGTATGTAGGTGGAGGGGATGGCTGATATGTAGGTGGAGCTGCTGGCTGATATGTAGGTGGGGGTGTTTGGTATGCAAGTGGAGAGGTTCGATATGTCAGTGGAGATTTGGGTATACCATCGGACTGCAGTTCTTTGTTGTTGGCTTGAAGGGCCTCAAAGTTAGTGACCATTCTGCTCTTAATACCTTCTTCAATTCATTCCCCAAGCTTGATGATGTCCGAGAATTTGTGATTTTCAATCACCATTAGTCTCTCATAATATTGCGGGTCCTGTGCCCTGACGAAGAATTTGTTCATTTGCTCTTCATCTAGTGCAGGCTTGACCTTGGCTGCTTCCGACCTCCAACGAGTGGCATACTCGCCAAAGGTTTCAATGGGCTTCTTCTTGAGATTCTGGATGTAGAAAACTTCTGGTACATTTTACGTGTTGAACCTGAATCGGTCCATGAAATTTGATGCCATACTCACCCAATTAAACCACTTCTTAGGGTCCTGGCTGATGTGCTAGGACAAAGCATCCCCTGTGAGTCTTCTCATGAACAATTTCATCCGGATCTTCTCGTCTCTTCCCACTCCGACCAATTTGTCACATTAAGTCCTCAGATGGACCCTGGGATCACCAGTATCGTCTAACATTTCGAACTTGGGAGGTTTGTAACCCTCCGGCAATTCCACATCAGGCTGTATTTAGAGATCTTCGTAATTCAATCCTTCGAAAACCTTACCTCCTTCCACGCCTTGGACGCGCCTAATCAATTTCTTGAGTTCTTCTGCCAAGTTCCCGATGAGCATATCTTTCTCACTGAATTCTGGTGTGTAAAATATGGGTTTAGTGGAGTGAGGTAGAGTCTCCACGTATATGGGATTGTTCTGGTGGCCTGGAGCCTAAGCATAAAGGTGATTGTTTCTCCCTAACGCACACGCAAGTATACGTGGTCGACAAGTAGTATAGGATTGTAAGGCCAGATATCGTACCCACATGGACTTATGATTAACTATCAACTAAATTAAACCCAAACAATTAAACTATTCAAGCGATTCCTAAGGTATGAATATTTAACTACAACTAATCTAGAGTAACAAATTAAGAGATTAAAGAAAACAACGATAAGCTTAAAGACGAATTCAATGTGAGTGAATATTCTAGAGCTATGGGTTAACTAACAATCCCATTGAATTTTTCACTTGAATCGTCTAATTAATTTATCTGGTTTATTGGTTGACATGGTTAATATTACTCGTAGCTTTCTCCCAAAGTACAACTCGCCTATTCAAGCTAACCTAACGCCTATATTCCTATGGAATTAGGATAAACAAGAACGCATTAATAATTTCTGTATAGTAACCAAGCAAGGCGATTAGGTATATTCCTATCCTAACCGCAAATCCGCTCCCCTTAAGAGTTAAGATCTTGCTCTACTCAATCTTAAATGCAATCTAGAATTCCCTCTCCCGAGTTCAATCCTAGATTCGTAAATAGTATTCAATTGGTGATCAAGCAATCAAATAATTAAGCGCAAGATTAAATAAATAAACCAATATGATAAAATAATAAGCACAATTCAAGCTTCAAACTACAATGTTCATGCAGCACCCAAAACTCTAGAACTAATTAAGTATGAGATTAAAGGAGAGAAGAGAAGAGAAGAAAAACTAGGTAGAAGCCTCCTCCAAGCGTGGTGTGTGTTCCTCCACATGAATTCTCCTTCAAAGTATGTTAGATATCCTCAAAATTAGGTTTAGGACTCCTTATATACGAGTTAAAATCGTGTAGGACCGAAATAACATTGTCCCGAACGAAATAGGAAAACTCGTGCAACACAGCGTCGCTGAAAGCAGTAACGATTTGCAATTTCAATTCCTTCACACGTTGAAATCCTAATGTTTAGGTCTTCTTTATTTTGGTTGTCTCCACTTGGGGGGACAAAGATCAAAGGGTGTCCCCCCCTTATTTTATTACTATAATTTCTTTTCTTTTTCTTCCGCGTTTTATTCAATTTTGCTCCAAATCTCTTCATCTTCACACCGCTTTATTCCTACAAAGTTAAAATATAATATTAAGTATAAAATAATATAGCTAATACTCAAAAAAGACGATCAAAAGTATTATCAATGCCCCACACTTAGACTCTTGCTCGTCCTCGAAAGTATTATAATGTGAGTATAAAGCCTATAGCATGTTTTCTACCTAGTGTTACCAACAATATCATACAGTACCCTCCCATTTTTCGCTAGCCACCCCAATATTTGTTTATAATTAATTATTACAGACCAATGAATGAATGAATTACATAGATGATGAAAAAAAATTAACTATAGGGAGCCTGAAGTAGGACCAAAGCACACCTAATAATGTAGGCCTTCAATAGTCTCAAATGACAAGAATTTCATAGCCAAATGCATGTCCAGATGTGTCAGAGTTCCCTAAGGACCTCAAGGATCCCGGGCAGTGCTCACACCTAGACTTCTCATAACAGGGATTGAGTAAGTGCAATGTGGAATGGCCAGCCCCAGTGTGCTAGAGTTCAAAGGGATCTCAAGAGGATCCCAAGGCAGTACACACTGGAGGGGCAGAACCTAGGGACTTAAGAGTAAAGAGAGAGTGCTTGACATAGTTTTGAAAAAGTTTGACAAGGAAAGCATCGCTGAAATGACTCCATAAGTACATAGATTTTTCTGGAAAATAGGATTGATTTAGTAGTAAATAGTTTGAAAACAATGTGAACACTTATAGAAAATCAGCAAAACAGCCTAATTGGCTATAGAACAAACAGGTCCAGCATCACTTAACAATAAATTTTTCACACAGGGGTAGTCTTCCCTAATTAAGGGGTAATCAATTAACGGTAAAGAGCAGGATAGATATTTAAGGAAAGAAATCAAGTAGACTTAGGTACAGCGTACGTAATTAGGAGTTTAATTAAGGAAACAATTAGTAAGAATCAGCAAGTATCACAATTAATATAAATAAGGCAAGAAATAATTAAAAGGTGTAGAATTAGGGAAATAATCGAGAAAATCAGCACATAGGTATCAGTATAGTAAATCAGTGAATCAAAGACTTAAAAATAATACTTGACTTAGGAAAATAACATAGGATTCCACGAATAAGTAGATAAGCCAAGTATAAGCAGAAAGAATCGAATCTGAAGCCCTAATAGAGACATACTAGGGTAAAAATCACAAGATACTCAAATTAAACAAAGGAGAAGCCATGCGAATCAAAGTGCATAACCAAATCATGTAGCAAGTAACACGGACAAACTCAGAATCCAAACAAAAATGTCAAAAATTGGGGGTTTAAGGATAAACTAGTTAGGGTTGAGGCAAACTCAACATAATCAGTCAAAAAATACATAAGAATAGGAGATTAAACACTTAAAGTCAGAAAACGGTTCGAGGAAAGAAATTTTCAGGAAACCCTAGTTTTGGAAAATGAAAATCCACTAGAAAATCAAAAGGTTTTCATAAAAAATCATGTGAAATAAGTTCAAACCATCTCAGATCTATACAGATCTGAGAAGTTCAAAGGACGAAATTAGTTTTTTTTTTTTTTGAAAAAATAAGACGGAGATGAAGACATAGGCTTAGAAATCCATAGGTTTAAGGCAAAATAGGAAGATCTTACCAGATTTCGAACCAGAATGGCCTGAGCCAGGCAAGAAAAACCAAAGTCATAAGTGGACTGACCCTGGTCCCTTGAGGACCTTAGAGACGGCAATACCCAACGTGAGAGAGACCCTTGGAGGTCTAAGGGTGGTGACAAACCACCATGGCCGGCGGTAGATGAGTGACGGAGAGGGAGAGTTAGGGTTAGGATTAGAGAGCATTTGAGAGGAGGGGAGATGAGTGACGGCGGGTGAGAGGAGGGAAATGAGAGGTTTGGGAGGGGGTAGTTTAGGTTAATTAAGGAGTGGGGGGATCTGGACCGTTGATAAAAACGATCAACGACCGGGATTTGTTAAGGTGCTGGGTTGGGCAGGTCGGGCTTTGGGCTCAAATGGTTTGGGCCAAATTATAAGGGGTTTTGGGCTGGTATTTTAGGCTAAAATTTAAATTAAATAAGGCCATTTGTGAAATACCCCAAATAAATTAATTAAACTAATTTGTAAAATAATTACTAATTATAAAAAATGAATTTTATGCATAGAAATATTTTTAAAAAGTTTATTCAGTATTTAAAAATACAAAGGACAAATGTTTGGTAAAAATAATGCAAAAATTGTATGCATGGGCTATAATTGCAAAGTTATTGCAATTATAGCTGAAATGTGTCAATTTGGCTATTTATGGAATAGTTTGGACCTAATAGGACCATAATGGTAATATTAAATCAAGACAGGTTTTTGAAATCATTTGTGATTTAGTTTTATAATTATTTATTAGAAATAAAATTCTGAGAAAATTAATAAAAATGTAAAAAATTATGGAAAAATACCAATTGATTGTAATGCATGATATGCATTTTTAAAATTATTTTGGAAAACAATTAGGTATCACTATTAGCAATTGGCTGCAGGTAGCTTCATCCAAGCTAACTGCTATATCCACTGCTCTATCACCCGGAGGAGACGCACTTCCTAATTTGGGTCTTTCAGGTTATTCTTTTAGGAGACACTCTCCTAGTTCGGGTCGTTTGAGTTCATCCTTAGGAGATACACTTCCTAGTTTGGTCATTCAGGTTTTATTCTTAGCAGACACACTTTCCAGTCAAATAGTCTCGGTTTCACTCATAGGAGATGCACATCCTAGTCGAGTCTTTAGTTTCACTCTCATCATTGCATTAATAGCATATGTGATTTACAGTTTTGCGAACAACTCACAAATCTTCCTAGTGCAAACTGGGGCAGAAACCTTTGTTTGTTGTGTTGTTTTGATTGTAGGTACCCACCTGGAGAACGAGGGTCAATATTTCAGAAATCAATTTAAGTTCAAGAAGCATCAGGAGCCCGCCTGAAGAACATGGTCAATTTTCAATTTTCAAGATCAGGAGCTCGCCTCAAGAACATGGTCAACTTTCATTTTCCAAGTTCAAGTTAGAGAAGCATCAGGAGCCCGCCTGATGAAGATTGTCAACTTTCAATTTTCAAGATCAAGAGGCATCAGGAGCTCGCCTGAAGAACAGGGTCAACTTTCATTTTCCATGTTCAAGTTAGAGAAGCATCAGGAGCCCGCCTGAAGAACATAGTCAACTTTCAATTTTAAAGATCAAGAGGCACCAGGAGTCCGCCTGAAGAATAGGGTCAATTTCCAATTTTCAAGTTCAAGAGGCATCAGGAGCCCGCCAGAAGAACATGGTCAACTTTCAATTTCCAAGTTCGAGAAGCATCAGGAGAATCCTGCCTGAAGAACAGAGTCAATTTTCAATTTCAAGTTTAAGTCAGAAGCAACAGGAACTCGCCTGGAGAATAGGGCCAACCTCTAGTCTTTAAGTCAAATCAGAAGTAGCACGAGCCGCCTGAAGGACAAGGTTTGGAAGCTCAAGTCTACTCCAAGTTCAAGTTTATTTCAAGTGCAAGAAACATGGTGCCCGCCTGAAGAATAAGGTCAACTTCCATTTTTCTTCAAATTCAAGTCAGCAGGATGCCCACCTGAAAAACGGGGTCAATTTTCAGCTTCATGTTGAAGGATCAAGTAGAGATTCAAGGAAGATACGAGACAAGAAGTAAATAGGATCTTGTATCTTTCTTTTAGTTTTTATGTAAGTTTTCCTTTTATTTTGATGTAATGGGAGGAACTGCGGACCGGAACCTCGACAACACCTCAATCGGCTCTCTGCCTCGGTATACTCCATCACTTCATTCACTTCTGAACTACACGTGGCCTGATTCCTTTATAGCCAAGGATATGTAGGCAGCTCAGATACCAGGGATTTGTCACATTCTCCTTTCTTTTAGTTTTTGGTCTCTCTAAATAAGGGTCGGGTCAAAAAACCTGTCTCGTCGTTCTTTGTCTGAAAACTCTTCGTGTTTCCAGTCAAAGAGGGACAACTTTAGACATGTAATGTTTGACCCTCCCCGATATTTTACACATTCTAGTGTTTAAATATTTAATTTAGGTCTAATATTTCTATTTTAATTAGTTTTGACTCTTTTACTTTATTTTATAACAAAAATAAAAATTACAAAATTATTTTCTTTTATTTAGCTAATTGATATTTTCTCTAGTTACTTTTAGTTTATCTACCTTTCTTAAAATCAAAAGAATATAAAAAATAGTATTGATATTTTATTTTTCAAAAAAGATAAGAAGAAAATTTTGGATTAATTTTGTCTGGGTTTTATGTGAGAATACCATCATTTTTAGCTTGACTTGGCCCAAAAGAGGCCCAAATTCGGCCAAGCCCAAATCCCTAACCCTTAAAACCATACATCCCTTTCCCCTTTTAAAAAAGACAAGAAGGGAGGAACCCTAGAGAGACCCCAGCCGCACTCCACCTCCCTCCACCGTTCTGTCGTCGTCCCTCACCACCTCAACTTTCAGCTGACGGCCACTTTTTATCTTCAAATTCAGCCGCCGACCACTTCTTATCTTCAAATTCAGCTGCCACCCACACCTAACACCTCTCATCTTCTGACCTTAGCCCAGCCGCCGGACCTCCTCACTACCCCCATCGCCGACCACCTCCTCACTACCCCATCTCCCCCATCTCCATGCCACATAGACCCAGACCAAGAAGCAGTAGCCGCCGCCTAAACCTCCACCCTTTAGATAACAACAAACCTTACTCTCCTCTCAAAAATCAGCGGTCATCGTACTAGCTGCACCAAAACTCCTCATTGCCTCCACCATGCCAAACCACCAAAAATTCGCCTCCAGACACCTTCTGAAGCACACCTTCTGTAGCTAACAACACAAGACAAATACACATGCACATACAAAGCTACTTCCATAATCATCACTGTTTTGATTTTGACGTCTTCAATTAATCCAGTCTTCGTTCATCAAATTTTGACGTCTTCAGTTTTTTTGCTTTCCATAATCATCATTGTTCATTTATTTTCCCTTTGTTTGTTTCACTTCTCAAATCACTGATAAAGTATAAACACATAGAGGGACGGGTAGAAAATAGAGTGTAGAGGAGACGGATAAAAAAAAGAAGCAAACATCAGAGGAAACCTTGGCTCCTTAACCCCAAGATCACCAGCTGAAGCCTCAGCCAAATTCGCTCAAAAACAGTCCAAAATCGGGGTCATTGGGAATCCGAAATTTAGTAAAGGAAGGCGAGTTGGAGTTCTTTCTTTGAATTTATGCTTCAAGGTTGTTGGATTCATTGAGGTGCCATTGAGGTCGTTGATTACGTTTCATGGTCCCGATCCCTGCCGCCACTAGCTTTTCCAGTTTGGAGTTGACTGATCAGAGTTCATCATTGTATTCGTTTATGTTAATTGCTCAATTGAGGTTTATTCTTACCCGTACTCTTTTAATTTTACTATCTCACATATTTATTTGTGGCTTAGCTGAAGTATACATTTTGTTCTAGTTCATCTTGTCTATTTCCTTTAGTTTACTATTTTATTGTATGTTTTAAATACGCAGATGACACTATTTGTTTTGTTAATTTGTGTTTGTGATAGCAGTAACTAGATTTGACATTGGCCCATGGGTTTATTGAAACAAAAGAGAATAGGAATTAATATTTGGATGCATACGGGTCGTATGATTAGGTATTAAAAAAAATTAAAGAATTAGAGTTTAATATCTATTACATTATTCTCTTTACTTAACCGTCAGTAGCATGTTTAGGCCGACCACACTGGAGTAGGCAAATATTAGGATACTTTATTTTTTTTGGAGGTGAGAGGTCTTTCCTTTTAGTTCATAATCCGCGGAATGCGCCGTAGAATTTGTATATATTTTTATCCGGGGTATACCCCGTAGTATCATGTATTGGGAGGCCGTGACGAAACTCGTGAAAAAGTATAGTATATATTAGTGTTTAGGATTTTACTTTACTTTTTCTTTTTATATTTTAATTTATTAGGTGGGGGACGACCACGAGCCTCTTGTGTGTTTATTTTTATTTTTCTGTGTTTTAACCTCAATCTGAATAGTTTAAAAGCCAACTAGATCGAGTGCGAAATCGTGACTTTCACGGACTCGAGGAATGCCTAACACCTTCTCCCTGAGTCAAATGAACCCCCTTACCTAGAAATCTGGTTTCAGACTTAGTTTTGGAGTCCATAGTGTCTTAAAAGGAAAAATTATTTCTAAAAAATGATGACCTGACACACCGAAACCAAATGTCAGGTGGCGACTCTGAAAATCCTTTGAACACAATTTTTTGTCACTTTCAATTTGAAAACCCTTTTGAGCTTTACACAATCTTTTTAAAGAGGGTTTAGTGAGGTAGGAAAAAAGGGGTGTGACAGATACTTGAAAAACATGACTATTTTCTGGACCTGGGAACGAGTTGAGCATTTTACTTCTGAGATACCCCTTTTACTTCTTGTATTATGTTGTTATAAACTGTTGTAGAATACCCGTATTGGACCCGACCTTGTGATATATTGCCATTGCTTTCAACCTAAGGTTAGGTTTGTTACTTACTCAGTACATGGGGTCGATTGCACTGATATTACACTTCTGCACATTACGTGCAGATGTTGGCTGGTGTGGTTGTTGTGCTCGATGGTTGCTGGATTTGAAGGTGTGCCAGCGTCCCTATTGTAGCAGTCCCTTTTGGTCGGGGTAGCCTTTTTTTTTTTTTTGAACAAACAGGAAACACATATATTAAATACTAAGAAGAGTTTGTTATACCATGATTTAGTAGTGTGCCGCTTATGACACATTGGTTTCCTATGCTTGCTAGATTGTTGCAAGCTTCCATACTTAAGAATTTTACAAAACATCTATCATTGTCTAAGTCATAGTTGACAAAATTAAAAATAGCATCTGGGGGTACTACAAAAACTTTGTTCTTTCTTCCTGCCGAGTTTTCCATTGTTGCCATTGTGTGTGCCACTTTGTTGCAGTTGCTAAATGTGTGTTGGAGGATTATCATCTCCTCTTGGTGCATTAGTGACCTGCAAAAATTAACAATACTGTTAAACATTGTTTTACCACATTGTATGATTTTGATGGCCTCCGCACAATCCATCTCGATTTGTAGTGGGAATAGATTCCATTCATGAGCAGTTTTCAGTCCCTCTTTGAAAGCTTTTAGTTCAGCTTCCAGGGATCCCTTTGCTTGTGATTTCTTTGTGTATCGAACAATTCATTGGCCATTTGCATTACGGAATGCTCCTCCTAGAGTAGTGTGACTGTTTGTATAGCTAGCATCGATATTAAGTTTATAACATCCTTTAGGTGACCTTTGCCACTTGAAACGTAGTTGAATCTTGTGAATGGGTAGGGGGTTATTTTTCGTGAGCATCTTATACTCAACTGTTATCTGAATAATGTTATTAACGCTCACATTTTTTTCAAGTTGTTTTGGTTGTTGGAATTCCTGTTGGTCCAAATTTCCCATAGGATGAAAGGCAGTAAATGATCCCAATCTAGAAGATTATGACTTATGGTAACTTTTTGATCTTTAAATGTGGTTATCCAGTGACATTTGGTTGGATCATGTCTAGTAACTTCCCCAAATTGGTTCCAAAGTGTTTCACTGATGTTACAATTAAGGAAAATGTGGGTGACGGTTTCTTCTTATTTTTTATCGCATATGGGGCATATTGGATCAACATTAATACCAGTGTGGGATAGATATTTTCTACACGGCAGTCTATTTTGGTGACAAAGCCATAGAATTTTTTTTTATTTTGTTAGGGCATGGGAAGGACCACATCCAATTGTACTCTAGTTGGTTTGTATCTGAAGGTTCGATTAAGTTATAGCAACTTTTACTTGTGAATATTCCTTTAGAAGTAAGGGACCATATTGAAGTATCGTTTATAGGACCCTTAGAGCGAATAATAACCTTATGAAAGTTTTGTTGGATATCCTGAGGAATTTCTATTGATAGTTTCATGAGATCCCAACTCTTTTTGGAGTAGACGTCTCTGATTTTTAGATTATAAGTATCAGGAGTAATAGGCCCCTCTATTTCCCCTCTAAGGTTATCCATATTTGGAGTCCACTTGGAATCCCAAATTTTGAGATTGGATTTTAGATGAGGTGACCAAATCATCCCTTGATTACAAAGTTCCCAGCCTTTTTTTATTGCTTTCCACACGAAGAATTGATTTAGTTTTGAGCAAAATCCCCCATATTTTGTGATAATGAGTTTTCCCATGGGGTGGTGGCTTGAGTTAGGAGTCTCCAAACTAGACTAGCAAGATGTTCCTATTTTTGTTGTAGGCATTATGGATTCCAAGACCTCCTGAATTCTTTGGTTGGCACACTTTAGTCCATTTAACTAGGTCCATTTTCCTTTTGTCAATGCTATTTAGGCTTTTTGAGTAACATAGTGTATTGCATATGATAATTGGGTATAGAGTTGAGACAGGATTGGGCTAAAGTGGTTCGACCAGCTATATTTATAAATCTCATCTTCCAAGAGGCCAGTCTTGATCTCATCCTATCAATTATAAACTGGTAGTCCTTAGGCTTTGGGTACTTTGTGTGGATTGGGAAACCTAAGTAAATGCCAAAGTTATCACTTTTTTTAATACCTAGCGTATTAAGGATAGTCCTAATGCTTTTATGTGATGACCCAAAAGGTCATCCTTTGATAATTTAGCTAAATCTGTGTTCCGAAGCCCGAAATCCTCCGTTTAATCTCACCTCGATATGCGTGCGTAGCCCGGGGCGTGTAGCCGGGAAGCTCTTATGTGAGAACTTGATGAAAAATGGAATTTATAATAATTAATGGAATAAAGTTGACTTTGGTCAACATTTTTGGTAAACGGACCCGGACCTGTGATTTGATGGTCCCGGAGGGTCCGTAGGAAAATACGAGACTTGGGCGTATGCCCGGAATTGAATTCCGAGGTCCCAAGCCCGAGAAATGAATTTTTAAAGAAAATTGTTTTCTGAAATTAATAAAGGTTTTTGAAAATGATAATTGGTGTGAAAACCGTGTTACCGGGCCTGTATTATGGTTCCGGAGCCCGGAACAGGTTTAATATATGTTATGTGACTTATCTATGAAATTTGGTGTAAACGGACTTGAAATGACGTGATTTGGATCAAAATCGGAATAATTAAGCTTTATGAAGTTTTAAGGAAATTTTATGAGTTTTGAGGTTTAATTCCTTGATTTTTTTGATATTTTGGTGATTTAAAAGNGTGTGTTAGAGCCAGACTCTCCGCGATCGCAGTCCCTTTCCCGCGATCGCGATGAACAATTTCGCCCAGTTATATTTTTAATCAAAAACAGAATGTTCATTACGGGACTTTCTCATTTTCAGCATTCTCTTCTTCTCCAACCCCCATTGAAGACCTCCAAGCCAATTCCTCCTCCATAGCCTTTTGGGTAAGAGTTTCTAACACCAATTCCTTCCATTTTTCTTCAACAAACAGTAGAATCTAGGCCAAAACTCCTAAAATCGAAGTAGAAATTAGGGGTTTGGGGTAGAGTTAGGGCTTATGGGGTTTTGGGTAATTCAACCTCAATTTTGGTTCGGATTTCAAAACAAATCATATATTTGAACTCGTGGGGTTATGGGTGATCGGGTTATGGTCCGAGCCTCGTGTTTGGACCAAGCGGGCCCC